>CM068731.1:89501406-89761406 GCA_035136125.1 Quercus rubra | reverse complement strand
TTGGCCGTTGCTTGGCTCCCAACTAGCTCCTTGACAAGCTCCAACCTTCCCTGCTTAAAATCAGGGATCAACTTCTCGGCATATGGCCTTGCAATAGACATAACCTTTGATAGATACGAACTAGACCGACCTGGGGCAGCAAAAATAACACTGATTGTCCCCAAGGGTGGTCATGAGGAAGCCTCCTTCTGGTGTGTCGAGCCAACCTAACTCCCCTTCCCACTGGGCTAATACAGGAATTGCTTTAACTTCCCAATTTTGACTAATTGTTCTAGGTAGTCACGCAAAGTCCTGCAATCTTCTGTAATGTGTCTTCGGTCCTGATGGTACTAGCAATGAAGGCTTTGCATTCGCCTCATGGGGTCTCCTCCCATCTTATTTGGCCACTTGAAATATGGCTCATCCTTTATCTTCTCCAAGTTTGGTGTACAGGCTCTCTGAATATTGTGTTAACTACCTGGGTAGCAATAGGTCCAGTATGTCCGGCAAAGTCTCTCCTAGGTCGATTATTGTTATACCTCTCTGGCCTAAAGTCTCTTTGGTCTTGGGGAATTACCTTCACTTTCCCCTTTCCTTGTTGCTGATCCTCCTCAACCCGTTTATATTCATCAATCTGGTCCATCAGCTGACGCATACTTCAGGCCGACTTTCTTATCAAGGACTTCCTTAGATCATGCTCAGTGGGCAGACCGACCTTAAATGTCCTTATTGCTACATCATCAAATTTCTCTCTATCTCATTAAACATCTCCTAATATCTATCCGAGTATGTCTTCAAAGTTTCCCTCTCTTGCCTAGTCATAAACAACAAAGAGTCTAAGGGCGAGGTACCCAACTACAAGTGACAAATCGTGCCCCAAAGGCTCTAGCAAGCTCTTAAAAAGAGCTGATTGATCCTTCCTCCAACCCATCAAACCATCTCATCGCCACTGGTCCCAAACTAGAAGGGAATACCTTGCACATCAAGGCCTCATTCTAGGAGTGGACAGCCATTCTCTAGTTAAAATGACTAACATGCTCCACTGGATCCGTCCTACCATTACACATGGTAAATGTTGGCTCAGTAAACTGTCAAGGAAGTTTTCCCTTCTCAATCGTCCGTATAAACGGTGATTTTGAAATTTGGTGTAAAGTCCTACTCATAGCATCATTTCCCAAGCCTCTATAGGCCGGACTTCCACTTCTTTGCCTATGATGGTGCTTTTCACTGTTACTCCTTCTATGATAGTACTCTTCACTATGAAAGATTTGCTAGGAGGTGTCCTTGACCTAGGTCTGTAGCTATCATCCTTATCAAACTAAGACCTTAAGCTTGATGAAGTCTCCCTCCTTTGCTTACGACGCAACATCCTGCGCAAATGGTCTATCTCCAGTTGCAAATGCCTGGTATCATCTCCATGAGACACATGGCTCCCACTCCTAGAATGGCTCTTATTGGTATGGATTGTGTGCACACTAACTTCACGATCTCTCTGTCGTTCAAGATTAAGAAATTGATCTTGACGTTGGGATCTTACAGATTCTTCATGGTTTGTTCTTGTACCCACCATGATTGAACAAGCTCAAAAGTGTTCAATTTCCCACAAATAGTACCAATTGTAAGGGCTCGGATTGACCCATTGGCCCATAACGTTAAGGCAATGGCCCAATAAGCCCAAACAATAAATTTGTTAAAGAGTGGGCTAGAAACTGAATGTTCAAGGGGTTAACTATGAAGCATAACAGGCTAGTTGGCATGAAAATGAGTGAGATAAACAGTTTAAGAAGAAAAAATGCTCCTCAGTCAGGTTTGAGGAAAATATGTTCTTATATATTCCTGTGGGACTTAGACACATATTACAGTTCTTGGTTACACAGTGATTTTCTCTCCTAATCTTAGATGCCCCTTCCTATAATGGAATTTTTCTTTTTATACTCCCTCCCCCCTTTCACTTTAGCCCTCCACGTATGGATCAGATTGCTAATAACCTTGATACTTGTCCCATTAGCATCTTCCTGAAGTCTTTGTGGGTTAGCTGTAAAGCTGAAAGTTACTGTTCAAGTATCACTTCCACATTAATGTGGCGAAGGGGTTAGATGCAGAGCATTCAATACGATGGTAGCAACTTTCTTCCCAAATATTTCTCATCTCTCTAGTGACTCACCTCTCACTGAAGTTTATCCTCCTAAGCATGGTTGCCTGCTGCCCAGTGTCCGATGGGTGTTCGGACTTTAAGCTTTCGCTTTGTTTGGCCGAGGAGGTATTGCTCCTCGGACAACGTCACATGTTCATTATGATCAGTCCTCTTCCTCGGCCCAGTATTCTACTTGCCTATCCTACTACATGCTTGTCATCAGGCTTTATGATGTCCTCAGGTGCAGCCCATGGCCCAATGCCCTTATTTAGGCCATTTATCCCTAAAATATGTATTGAATACATATGGATTATTTGAAGTTTTGAACTATGTATGATATAAGAGTAATAAAAGGAAAACAAAAATGTATGGTCATAAAATTTTTTTCCAACAATTGAGGGGCCATTAATTAAATTATATATATATATGTGTGTATTTTATTAAAATTAGTGGTGAGTAGGCAGATTAAGATGGGCTCCAATTTGCTCAATTGGTAAAGTTTTTGATAGTTGAATAAGAGATTTGGGGTTTGGTGTCTTGGTTTGTTGATAAATAGTGCAATCATAAGAAACAAATGTCATAGGTTAAAACTTTTAAGGAATAATAAGTCAATTTTTACTTGTTAAAGATCAATTTGATCCAATAACTTCTAGGAAATGGTCAAAAGAAATGCCTGGATTGGAAGATAAAACAATTGCCTAGATTTGGAATCTAATTTTAAGTTTGAGGGTTTGCAATTTAATTTAATTTTTAAAGCAGCTATCTTTCAATCTCTTGAATTTTATCATCAATGCAATTAGACAACTTTTCTGAAACCAAAATGACAATCTCTGCCACTTACCCTTAAACAACAGAAACGTGCATCATGGTATTATTGGCTGGATCTAGAACAGTGGTCTTATTTACATATCCACATATATATTTGGGCATAATTTGATCGCTGTGAAAACCATTCATCGCTTCAACCCCACCCCACCCCACCCCACCCAAAAAAAAAAAAAAAAAAAAAAAAAAACAAAAACAGAGAAACCTTATATCGCATCATTGGCCAAAATGGCCAAATACCACAATTTTTTGAATTTTTTAACAAGAAAACACTGTTTCGGAAATAAATAGCAAAGTACCACTTTTTCTAGAACTCGAGTTTCAGAAACTCGAGTTCCTCATTAGTTTTGCCATCATGGCATTGCTGAGTTGGATTTGTGCGATTAAAAAAAATTTTGCGGTACTCGAGCTTGGTAAACTCGAGTACCATTTACACAGTACTTGAGTATACCAGGCTCGAGTACCTTTTAAAAAAAAAAACAAACACTCGAGTACTGTGTAAATTTTTTTTTTTTTCTTGTTTGGGGATAATCAACAAATAAACATAAAGATAAAAATAAGTAGCTTTTTTACGTTTTTATTTATTTAAATAGAAGCATTGTAAAATGTAGAGATTTTAATTTCGAAACATGAATTTAATTTCTACATTAATTAAAACTAGTGTATGACCCGCACAATGTGCGGGTTAATTAGTTTTATTTACTTATTTTGAATTAAGATACTCTTATTTGTTATTTATGGTAAAATAAATAAAACTCTCTAATTTATAGGTAAGGTATCTTAAAATTTTAAAGAAGCTCTATTAATATGGTATTACAATTTTCACTTATTTTATGAAGCTAACAAAATGAAAATGAAGTGACGATAATTATTTTAGAATACCTGTCATCTCTCACTTGAAGTGTCAATGCTAGGTTTGTAATGCCCTTGATAATAACAGCTTTCAATCTTCTATATGATCTAATCCTTAATACATATTGGGTTACACCTCACCCACATAAGTAATAACCACTAACCATATACTTAATAACTGCTAATCATATACAAAGTATATGGTAAACTTCATTCTCAAAGAAAAGAAAGTAAACTTAATAAATTTAATATTGTGTTTTATTTTTAGGACCCAATATATAATGATTGTTAATTTTTTAAGTGAAAGAAAAAGTAAAAAGAGTGATTAGATTCTTATTAAAAATAAAGGCAAAAAAATTGTCCTAGTGTAAATAAAGATACATATTGGGTATTTTGTGAAGCATGAACCTTCGAAGAATGTTCCTATTAAATTACTTTTACTATTCCCAATCCCATCTATGATTGAGATTTATCTCACCTCTACTACTCCTATAAAGTTACTTTTCCTTTCCTCCATATTCTTCTTCAATTCTTTACTTGTTCCTCGTTAGTGAGCCTCTATGAACTCCCATCACATCTTTTTTCTTTTTCTTTTTTTCCTTTTCCCCATGCTTTTCTACTAACATTTTTAAGTTTCAATTTTTTCTTTTTTTAATAATCATTTAGTCTCATGAAAAATAACACATGAAAATATTATTACCTTTCAACTAGCTATAGTAAATCCAACAACTTTCTTGCCGTAGTAAATTATTCTTGCAGATCGAACATTAATTCGAAACTTCTATCGCTTTTTGTAGGGAAAAAATGGTTCAAAAGGTAAATATAAATTAAGAGAGGTTTTGAATGGAAGATGGCCGTTGTAGTTAATTTTGCAACTACCTAAGATCACGTTGTTTTGGATTTCTATTAATTGGCTGAAAGAGTTATGGGCGGTGTTTATTGATAAAAGTTGGCAGACAATAGTCCGCTTAAGCATTTTTTAAATCTAACGGTTCCTAAAGCATTTTTCTTTCAATGGCAAAGGAGTGCAATGCTTGATTTCTTAAATCCTGATGACATGAAAGGCACAACGTTTCGCTTTGTATTCCATACTTTTGACTGGTAGCGTGGCAGATTTTTAAGTGGGATTTTTTCCTACATGTCACAACCTCCTCCTTAATTGCAGGGCAAGGTTTTTGCCATTATATATAGTAGCTAGTCGCTAACCCGGGATTATATAACTCTATCTAGTCGTAGTTGGTTGGGCATTGAGTTCTAGGAATTTTACCATTTGAATAGAGCTAACCAAACCCTGGAGGTAAAATTTGAGTTGGTATATGGCAAGATAATTCTTTGCCAAAAGCACATAGTTAGAGAAATACCATACCATATCATAAGCTTTTTGGAATCCAGCAGGCAAATCTATCATTGTTCGCTCTCTTTTTTGCATAAATTATTTTCTGTTCACTATTTAAAAAATTGTTCATTATTTTCTCAGAAAACACCTAGTGAAATCGTGTTTTCTAAATTTAAATGCCAAATCTGAATGTTTTTTCATGTTTAAATTTCACAATAATCGAATTTGTTTTTCTGCATTGATAAAATCTGTTTCCATGTTAATAAAATTTGCTCTCTACACATCATGTTTACTGTATATTTGACTTTGCTTACTGCATTCATAAAATCTGTTTTTTGCATTAAGTAAAACTATTCACTGTTTTCTCATAAAAATTCTTCACTATTTTCTGCATAAACTAGTTTTAGCATTGGCGCAATTATTGCACTTAAATGGTTTTTGTATTTTTTTAAATACGTAACCATATGAATAATTGAAAAACTCCATGAAAGAAAAATGAATGATTCGTATAAATCACCTAATGGTAAATGCCTCGAAAAATTTGAATTTGTAAAAAAGTTCGAATTAGTTGAATGTAGAACTGTTCACTAAGTAAAACTATTTTCTGCATTAAGTAAAACTGTTCACTATTTTCTCTTGAAAATTGTTCATTATTTTCTACATAACCTATTTCTAGTATTCTGCATAAAATTATTTTCTGTTCAGCATTATTTAAAAAATTATTCACTCTCTTTTCTTCGTAAATTATTCTCTGTTCACTGTTTAAAAAATTGTTCGCTGCTTTCTCATAAAGCACTTAGTGAAATCATGTTTTCTAAATTTAAAAACAAAATCTGAATGTTTTTTTATGTTTAAATTTCACAATAATCGAATTTGTTTTTCTACATTGATAAAATCTGTTTCTACGTTAATAAAGTTTGCTCTCTACACATCATGTTTACTGTATATTCGAATTTGCTTACTACATTCATAAAATCTGTTTTTTGCATTAAGTAAAACTGTTCATTGTTTTCTCATAAAAATTGTTCACTGTTTTCTACATAAACGGTTTTTAGCATTGGCGCAATTATTGCACTTAAATGGTTTTTGTGTTTTTTTAAATATGTAACCATATGAATAATGGACAAACTCCATGAAAGAAAAATGAATGATTTGTATAAATCACCTAATGGTAAATGCCTCGAAAAATTTGAATTTGTAAAAGCGAAAAAATCTGCCACGCTACCAGTCAAAAGTATGGAATAAAAAGTAAAACGTTGTGCCTTTCATGTCTTCAGGATTTAGAAAATCAAGCATTGCACTCCTTCGCCATTGAAAGAAAAATGCTTTAGGAACCGTTAGATTTAAAAAATGCTTAAGTGGACTATTGTCTGCCAACTTTTATCAATAAACACCGTCCATAACTCTTTCAGCCAATTAATAGAAATCCGAAACAACGTGATCTTAGGTAGTTGCAAAATTAACTACAACGGCCATCTTCCATTCAAAACCTCTCTCAATTTATATTTACCTTTTGAACCATTTTTTCCCTACAAAAAATGATAGAATTTTCGAATTAATGTTCGCTCTGCAAGAATAATTTACTATGGCAAGAAAGTTTTTGGATTTACTATAGCCAATTGAAAGGTGATAATATTTTCATGTGTTATTTTTCATGAGACTGAATGATTATTAAAAAAAGAAAAAACTTAAACTTAAAAATGTTAGCAGAAAAGCATGGTGAAAAGGGAAAAAAAAAAAAAAAAAAAGAAGTGATGGGAGTTCGCAGAGGCTTACTAACGAGGAAGAAGTAAAGAATTGAAGAAGAATATGGAGGAAAGGAAAAGTAACTTTATAAGAATAGTAGAGGTGAGATAAATCTCAATCATGGATGGGATTGGGAATAGTAAAAGTAATTTAACAGGAACATTCTTCGAAGGTTCATGCTTCACAAAATACCCAATATGTATCTTTATTTACACTAGGACAATTTTTTTGCCTTTATTTTTAATAAGAATCTAATCACTCTTTTTATTTTTTCTTTCACTTAAAAAATTAGCAATCATTATATATTGGGTCCTAAAAATAAAACACAATATTAAATTTATTAAGTTTACTTTCTTTTCTTTGAGAATGAAGTTTACCATATACTTTGTATATGGTTAGCGGTTATTAAGTATATGGTTAATGGTTATTACTTATGTGGGTGAGGTGTAACCCAACATGTATTAAGGATTGGATCATATAGAAGATTGAAGGCTGTTATTATCAAGGGCATTACAAACCTAGCATTGACACTTCAAGTGAGAGATGACAGGTATTCTAAAATAATTATCGTCACTTCATTTTCATTTTGTTAGCTTTAAAAAATAAGTGAAAATTGTAATACCATATTAATAGAGCTTCTTGAAAATTAGAGAGTTTTATTTATTTTACCATAAATAACAAATAAGAGTATCCTAATTCAAAATAAATAAATAAAACTAATTAACCCGCACATTGTGTGGGTCATACACTAGTTTTAATTAATGTAGAAATTAAATTCATGTTTCGAAATTAAAATCTCTACATTTTACAATGCTTCTATTTAAATAAATAAAAACGTAAAAAAGCTACTTATTTTTATCTTTATGTTTATTTGTTGATTATCCCCAAACAAGGAAAAAAAAAAAATTTACACAATACTCGAGTTTACCAAACTTGAGTACTGTGTAAATTTTTTTTTTTTTTTTAAAAGGTACTCGAGCCTGGTATACTCGAGTACTGTGTAAATGGTACTCGAGTTTACCAAGCTCGAGTACTGCAAATTTTTTTTTAATAGTACAAATCCAACTCAGTAGTGCCACAGTGGCAAAACTAATGAGGAACTCGAGTTTCTGAAACTCAAGTTCTAGAAAAAGTGGTACTTTGCTATTTATTTCCGAAACAGTGCTTTTTTGCTAAAAATTTCTAAAAATTGTGGTATTTGGCCATTTTGGCCTTGCATCATTTGTTAATAGTTCGCACTAACAGTTACAAGGCCATTATTTCAGTTTGCAATGTAAGTCTCATCAGCACAGCTTGCATGTTGGCCTACTAATACATACAAATTTAATTTATTTTACCCATAATAGATACATATTAAAATGACTTTAATTAAATCACAGCTTGCAATATATTAATTTTAAATTATATCCCCAATGCAAGAGGACTTCTTTTCAAAGCAAAAGGACACTAAGGGCCGTTTGGATTGCCTATTTCTATAACTCAATTCTCTGTTTCCATAACTCATAACTCAAAAATGGTGGGACCCATAGTAAAAAGGTTGTTTGGCAAACGATAACTTTGTTTCCATAACTTTGTTTTCATCACTCAATTCTCTGATTTTTGAGTTATGTGTTATGGAAATTGAAAACACATTTTGGCTATTTTCAGTTTCCATAACTCGTAACTCAATGGCATTTTTGTAGTTAAACACACATGAGGGACCTGCAAACAGTATCAGCAATTTTTGACCACTTTTGACTTTTTTTTTTCCTTTTTCCTGGGTTGGCTGTTCAGTTCTGGTTTTTTATTTTATTTTATTTTATTTATTTATTTATTATTATTATTTTTTAGCTTCAGTGAGTTTGGGTACTGAAAAAAAAAGAAAAAAAAGAAAAGCTGCACCGGCTAATAGGTATGGGCCCACAAATAGTGTGAAAAATATTGAGTGATGGAAATTGGGTGATGATGCCAAACGGGTGTGAAAAATTGAGTGATGAGTTATGAGTGATGGAAATTGAGTGGTCAAAAAAATGAAGCTAAACAACCTAACTTTCCAGGCAAATTTAATTTAACTAACCCATAATAGGTCCATATGAAAATGATGTTAATTAAATCATATCCTCAATGCAAGAGGACTTTGTTTCAAAGCAAAAGGACACTATCTTTCAAAGATAATTTAATTTAACTTATCCATAATAGGTACATATGAAAATAACGTTAATTAAATCACAGCTTGCAATATACTAATTTTAAATCATATCCTCAATTCAAAAGTTAGTGTCCTTTTGAAACGAAGTCCTCTTGCATTGACGATGTAATTTAAAATTAGTATATTGCAAACTGTGATTTAATTAACATCATTTTCATATGTACCAATTACAAGTAAGTTAAATTAAAGTTGTCAGTACACGCCTATCATGGTCTTATTGTAGGATCTAGATAGAAGTAAATTACCTATACCTAACTCAGTAACTATGTTGGGGTAATAAAAAGAGGTGATATCGGTAAGATTTTTTTTTTTTTTTACAAGATAGAAATTCTACTTTAGCCTAATATAAGTGTATATATGTATGAAACTCCTTCCTAAAGACTTGAACCTTGGTTCTTACCCCTCACACCCCACAAGCACTTATATTTGTGGAGTGACCACCACACCAAGAGTGCGCGGTGGTTGATATTAGTAAAATAAATAAGAAGAAAATTAAATAAAAAGATAGATAGACAAATAGGACCTAAAGAGGAAATTAATGTTATGAAAGCATACCTCAGTCCTCAGTTACTGTTTATGTAGCACTAGCACCTGAAAGAATGGCACTGTAACTGTTTGGCTCTCACAAGTCACAGCGATCAAATTGCTAAAATAGTCAATTCAATACAACAAGATACATCCCCCCCCCCTCCCCCCCCCCCCCCCCCCCCCCCTCCCAAAACAATTGTCTCAAGTTTTATTGAAAGATGAAAAAATCCAAACTGAATTTTATCCAACTTCTTTCAAGAAAGAGCTAAAGGATGCCCTCTCCTAACTCAGTGGTGAGAATGACAGTGACAATGATCAAGAAAGCTCAAATGCAACACATGGAAATCTAACCAATGAATTCTTGGATTCTACTTTTAAGATTGATAAGACCAAAATGAATTTGATCTATTGAATTGACCATTGTTGACTAATTATCAGCAATTTAGCAAAATGTGGCCTCTTCTCTGGAAGAATGTGAGGCAATTGAAAAAGGCACAATAATGTGAGTATGTGATGTCCAACAAGAAAGTGTGATATATGAAAATGATGTTAACTAAATCATATCCTCAATGCAAGAGGACATTGTTTCAAAGCAAAAGGACGCTATCTTTCAAAGATAATTTAATTTAGCTTATCTATAATAGTTACGTATGAAAATAACGTTAATTAAATCACAGCTTGCAATATACTAATTTTAAATTATATCCTCAATTCAAAAGTTAGTGTCCTTTTGAAACAAAGTCCTCTTGCATTGATGATGTGATTTAAAATTAGTATATTGCAAGCTGTAATTTAATAAAGGTCATTTTCGTAGGTACCTATTATGTGTAAGTTAAATTAAATTTGTCAGTACATGCCTATCATGGTCTTATTGTAGGATCTAGATAGAAGTAAATTACCTATACCTAACTCAGTAACTATGTTGGGGTAATAAAAAGAGATGATATTGGTAAGATTTTTTTTTTTTTAATACAAGATAGAAATTTTACTTTAGTCTAATATAAGTGTATATGTGTGTGAAACTCCCTCTTGGAGACTTGAACCCCAGCCCTTGCCCCTCACACCTCACAAGCACTTATATTTATAGAGTGACCACCATACCAAGAGTGCGCGATGGTTGATATCAGTAAGATAAATAAGAAGAAAACTAAATAAAAAGATAGATAGACAAATAGAACTTAAAGAGGAAATTAATGTTATGAAAGCATTCCTCAGTCCTCAGTTATTGTTTGTGTAGCACTAGCACCTGAAAGAATGGCACTGTAACTGTTTGGCTCTCATAAGTCTCAGCGAACAAATTGCTAAAATAGTCAATTCAATACAACAAGATGCATTTCCCCCCCCCCCCCCCCCCCCTCCTCCCTCCCAAAACAATAGTCTTAATTTTTTATTGAAAGATAAAAATTCCAATCTGAATTTTATCCAGCTTCTTTCAAGAAAGAGCTAAAGCAAAAATGAATCATGGTGACTCTCCTAAAGTACCTTTTGAAGGATCATAACTCATATCCCCTTATCTATATATAGTGATTTCATATTCAGATTTTAAATACTTTTATACCATTTTTAATAAATTCATAAAAATTCTCCAAATTTTCTATTTGTAGAAATCTTGGCTTAATTGTATTTTGGAGGAAAAATTTACAAAAATCCTACAATAAAACTTGTGTGTGGTAAAAACTTTCTAAAGAAAATGACTATTTGTGCTTCTAGTATTCATCAATTATCTCTTTGTCATTCCATTGTTTTTTCATAAGTTTTTTCAATAATGTATTTCATAAAGATTATCAACTTTTATGTATATATTACTAAATAATTTTTTAGGAGAAGTGATTAGGTTTTAAACTCCAATAAGTTTACAAAAGTTTTATAATTTGATATTAAAAATGTACAATAATAATAATAACTCCTATCAAAACTATGCTCAATAACGATCTTTCATAGAATAAAATTTATCTTTGACCATTTTCATAATGAAGTTTTTAACATTTTTATTTTCAATATAAAATTTCAAATTGTCTATCAAAGTGAACAACAAAATTTTAATAGAACCAATGGAGTATTCAAAGACATGAAGCAAAACTGTAACCGAAGCACAAGAGCAAGGTTTACAAAAATAAAAATAATAATAAATTGAGGAAAAAATTCATTGTCTCTATAACTACTAGATCAATTGGCAATTCTCTTTTGAGAAATTTCATTTTAACAATGTAATGAATTAAACGGTATAGTTTGATAAGTAACAAATTAAATCTATCAGGAAGTTAAGAAGAAAGGATCAAAGAATAAGAAGGAAGAGAAGAAAGGATCAAAGAATAAGAAGGAAGAGAAGAAAGAGCTAAACGACACTGCAAACTAAATTTAGAACAGAAGCCAAACGACTTGTAGTTTTGGTTGATAAGTTAAGTCCAGATTGTATCACACGTGCATTGTAATTAATCCTCACACGTGTTGTAACTGATTCCCCTAATCTTGGTTAGTTAGTTAAAGCATTTGTTAGTTAGTTAAGCTCTCTGTTTTGGGCATTAGGTTCAGGGTTGTATATATACATGAATAGTGTACAGATTCATCATAATATCAATCAGAGAATTTTATTTCAATCTTTCTCTCAGTTTTCTCTCTCTCTGAGTTCATAGATATTTTCCATTCTTTATTTTCACTTCGTTACAAAATCTATGGTTTTAAAAAGTAACAAATTTATTAAACTCTATAGTTTTAAAAGTAAGGCGAAATTGCAAACTATATCCTTAAAGTTGGGTAGTACTTTGATTTTACACCCTAAAATTTTAGAATTTGGATTTTACTCCCTAAAGTTTGGGAGTGTTTGGATTTTACACCCTGAAGTTTCAAAAATTAGATTTTACCAACTGACATTTTATTCTGCTTGCATCAGCAGCCTTTTCGTCTATATTTTCCGTTAATTGCCACATAAACTTACTGCGAATATTTAGTTTATCTAATATAATGATGTTACACCATTGTTGTAGCCTCAAAAATTAAATATTAAAAATGGCATAGCATAATAAACTAAACATGCGTGGTAAGGTTCATGTGGCACTTAATGGAAAATATGGACTAAAAATTGCTAATGAAAATGGAATAAAACTTTAGGAGGTAAAATCCAAATTCTGAAACTTTAAAATGTTAAATCCAAAATGTTAGTTTTTAGACCCCCTGAAACCACAATTGGATTAATCTAGGTAATTAGCCAAGTTGTTACTTAGTCAAATTATTCAAATCTAGGTTAACACAATCAAACAATCATATCATGTAAAGCAGCGGAAAGATAAATAACACAAAAATATGATCACCCAGGAAACCAAACCGATAAAAACCTAGGGATGATTTAACCTAGCCATCCTCAAGGTAAAAAGCAAATCCACTAGAAAGAATCGAAGTTCATACAATAAGACTTACAAGCCCCCATGCTCAACTTCTTATTGCTACCCACCAGTAAAACTTACTGACACGACCACCTGCAAGCTCCGAATCCACAAACTCCTTCTTTCTTTGGCCTTTGCAAAACACAAACACCCACGTTTGTGACTTTGAGATCCCACTCAAAGGTTTAGCAACACAAACTCTCCTGTTTGTGACTCCAAGACCACCCTTGAAGGTTTAGATCATCAGTACCTTTGATGGCTAGAGAAGATAACAACTTCTACAACAACGAATCTTGAGATTTTTCAAGGAATAACACCGGTAGAAGACATAAGAGAGCTTTTGGGTACAAAACCCTAGATCTACAAAAGAGGCACAAGGTGCACTCTAATCTCTCTAAAAAACTCTCAAAATCCCACCTAGGGTTAGCTTATAATGTCCTTTAAATACTGGAAAAAACGGCTCGCAATTTGGGCTTCAAACGAATAAGTTATGGCCTTTTTACGTTTGCTGATTTTGCTGATATGCAATTTTGGATCAATCAAACCTGTCTTTGGATCGATCGAACCAACCAGCTTGTAACTCATTTGTTTTTATCCCAAACTTAAGTTTTTTGTCTTGGGCTTCAATGTAGACCATTCTAAACTAATGAGACTTAGTTTTTGTCATGTTTTGTCATGGTTTGCCAACATTACAAACTCAAAACCTAACAATCTCTCCCTTTGGCAATCCGTGACAAAACACACATACAACATAATGCCCATATACACTAAAATGCCCAAATACATCACAAATCCCAATCTAAGACTCCTAACCTAGAAGTTGCCAATAAGAGGTAGAAGGTCTTGGTCAGAATATACCTATCTTTCCTGAAACACTCAACACACACATCAACGCATGTGTGGAAAGAAAGACATATAAACAATAATATGAAACTGAATATAAAAAACAAAAGTAAACTAACTCTCCCCCTAAGTTAGATACATCAAAAAGTTTTTATATTCTTTCAACTCCCCCTAAACAAAACAAACAGGATTCCTACAAATTCTCATCTAAATCTCTCTCCCCCTTTTTGTCACGTATTGACAAAGACAACCCAATCAGAAGGTCGATAGAAAACATACGCAATAGAGAATAAGAGAAAATAGAGAATTAAGAGAACACAAAACAATTCAACTCTATAGAAAATAGAGACAACTTCCCCTATGAACAACACAGGTTAAAAAACAAGCTTCTCCCCCTATAAAAATAGGAAAAACAAAACAAGTTTTAGGAAAAACAGTTTTGGGGAAAATTTAGGAGGTGGGGAAAAATAAAAAGACGCAAACCAAGTTTTAAAAAAAAACTAAGTTGAGGATACACATGAAGAAAAATATTCTCTCTTTCAATAAATGCAAACTTGGCATTATGTGACCCGTTACATGAGTAGAGAAAATATTTGCACATTGATTATCCATCATATCTCTTAAGAAAAATATTTTCTACAGTTCACACATAAAAAAGGCATATACTAGAAAGTACATAGCTCAAAAATTAATCAATCAATTTTTTGATCAAGTTGAGTACCCAATGTAGCAAAGTGTATGCATGTTATGTGTGAAAAAAATGAGAGATATGACTGTAAAATTGCAAGATGGATACAAAATCAATGCAATGCATGTGAATCCTAAACACAAATGATGCATGAAAAAAAATTTTGGTCAAAAACATAGAAACTGAAAATTTTTCAGTTGTGATCGATTGAGAATCGATTGAACATCAATCGAGTCAGGCAGACTCAAAACAAAAATTTTAATCGCAATTTTGATTGATCGAAAAACAAGTTCGATTGATCGAAAGTCTGGAAAAATCAAAATTTTGAAAAACAAAGCATTTTAATGCAGAAACTCCTTAAAGCACATTGTTTTATAAAAAAAATGCATGAGTATGAGATGAAAAGTTTTTCAAAAACACTTGAATTCATCCCAGATCTTCCAAAATCATGATTTTCAATCAATTTGTCCTCAAAGCACAAACATTAAACACATTTTGCATTAAAATCAAGGAACTTTTAATCTTGGATGGCTACAACAAAATCACACACAATATAATGTACCAAGTTTAGTAAAGAGTAACTTGTGTAGTGTGTGCAACTAGCAAAAGCTTGAGATACATGTGAGGTGATATGTGAATAGCAATCAATCACAAAGTCTAAAAATTCATCACATAGAATTTAAAAGAGACTATCACCTAAAGAGTTACATTATATAACTCCCACGTCTTCTAGAACATAAGCTTGCAATCATGTAAGTTTCTTGAATTTTGCCTCATAGTATACACACCAATTTTAATTAAGTGATTTGGCATTAAGCCTAATAGTACACACCAATTTTAAGCATTTATCAATTAAACCGAGACTTTACCTTATGTTCTTTTTATGCATGTGCTACACTTTCTCGAGCACAAAAATCTTAAGATATGCACTAAGGTGTTCATGATTGGCTAGTGAACAGTGGTGAGATGGTTATTTATGCCTTTCTCAAAAGGATCAAGTCCGATAGTCAAATAATATGTGACTTTAAGATTAAGACAACGTGATAAACACCAAAAACATCTTTCCCACACAACATGCACTACAAAGTTTCAACTAGTCAAGTGCAAAGAAAATAAGCTCATCAAAGCTAAACAAGATACATAAACATGTTATGTAAAGATAAAATGGCTAATCCTTGATTATAAATCCAAGATGTGAAATACAAAACACAAAAATCTTTTTGGTTTTTTAAAAAATTTATGACCAAAAATAAAAAGCACATATTATGCTAAATGAACAATGCAAATGCAATGCATGACGGTGCTTAACTAAGTTATAGAGGGTACACAAAGAAGAAATATTAATTTCTTAAATAACCCTTGAGTACATGTACAAATTAGTATATACCCACACAAAATCAGAAATAACTTAGCACTTATATAACATATACTATTTAAGTTTCTCCACAATGTCAAGCATGTTCTAAATCAAGAGAGAGATATCATAATTCATGTAATCCTCAAGAAAAATAAAACTAGACACAAAATAAAATATTTTTTGTCTTTTTGAAAATTTTCAATGTTTTTGGATTTTTTTAATAAAAAAAAAAACAACCTAAAAAAAAACAAAAACAACCAAAAACAAAAACAAAACAAGTCCACAAACAATTGAAAGAATTAAATCATGGACAAGTAAACAACACTCATCTTAGAGAATCTTTTCTCACCCATATAGCACGAGTCTTCAGTTTTGTAGGTGAAAATCCATGAGAGGCAAAGTGTATTTGAGGAATTACACCAATCTTCTGAAAAAGACTGAAATCCTGCAAATTCCTTTCATAAGCCAACAAGCTCAAATTTTTCAAAAGAATATGAAACAATTTATATGGACTTATGGCAAGAGAAATATCATCACATATCCTAGACTGGAACACAGAATGCTTAAATTTCAATTTATAACAATCAGGACGAATGTGACCACGGACACCACAAAAGTGGCAAACAGCAACAAATTTAGGAACATCAGTATTCCTAGTGGGGTTTTCGGTCACAAGCTTTGGTTCTTGCCTTAACAAAAAACAATTTGGTCTAATATGACCAACAACACCACAGAGGTGACAGGTAGGCACAAAAATAGATTTATTATGCTCTCTAACAGTAGGTTTAGACATAGATTTAGAAATTTCAGCGTCTACATCAGAACTTTTACCTTTATCTAACCTAGCAAAATAAGTGTTTTCTTTATTATTCCTCTTGAAAGGAGGGATATAAACTTTCTCAGTTTTAGGCTTAAGAGAAATAGAAACATTTCTGTTATCAACAGCAGGCTTGGTACTAGTTAAATTTTCAATTTTAGCTTTAGATTCAACTAACTCTTGTTCCAAGCTTTCATCTTCTCATCTTGAGAGGAAATTTGATTTCTCAAAAATTCATTCTTTTTATTAGATTCATCTAATCTAACAACCAATTCCTCTTTTTCAAGATTAGCCAATTTTAACTCTTCCTTGAATTTCTTAACAATTTTCATAGATTTCAATAATTCCTTACGAAGAGTTTCACAGACATCAATAAAATCAACAGAAGCATGAGCAGAACCATGATCACAAAGGCACTTCAAATTATCCATGACACCAGGGGTCAAGGATCAGCTCTTAGATCAAAAGATCTAAAACAAAAGAGCTACTCGCTCTGATACCACTTGTTAGTTTTTAGACCCCTTAAAACCACAATTGGATTAACCTAGGTAATTAGCTAAGTTGTTACTTAGTCAAATTATTCAAATCTAGGTTAACACAATCAAACAATCATATCATGTAAAGCAGCGGAAAGATAAATAACACAAAGATATGATCACCCAGGAAACCAAACTGGTAAAAACCTGGGGAGGATTTAACCTAACTATCCTCAAGGTAAAAAGCAAATCTACTAAAAAAAATCAAAGTTCATACAATAAGACTTACAAGCCCCCACAAAGATATGATCACCCAAGAAACCAAACCGGTAAAAACCTAGGGAGGATTTAACCTAACTATCCTCAAGGTAAAAAGCAAATCCACTAGAAAGAATTGAAGTTCATACAATAAGACTTAAAAGCCCCCACACTCGACTTCTTATTGCTACCCACCAGTAAAACTTACTAACACGACCACGTGCAAGCTCCGAATCCACGGACTCCTTCTTTCTTTGGCCTTTGCAAAACACAAACACCCACGTTTGTGACTTTGAGATCCCACTCAAAGGTTTAGCAACACAAACTCTCCTGTTTGTGACTCCAAGATCACCCTTGAAGGTTTAGATCATCAGCACCTTTGATGACTAGAGAAGGCAGCAACTTCTACAACACCGAATCTTGAGATTCTTCAAGGAATAACATCGGTAGAAGACGTAAGAGAGCTGTTGGGTACAAAAACCTAGATCTACAAAAGAGGCACAAGATGCACTCTAATATCTCTAAAAAACTCTCAAAACCCCACCTAGGGTTAGCTTATAATGTCTTTTAAATACTGGAAAAAATGGCTCGCGATTTGGGCTTCAAACGAATAAGTTATGGCCTTTTTATGTTTGCTGATTTTGCTGATACGCAATTTTGGATCGATCGAACCTGTCTTTGGATCAATCGAACCAACCAGCTTGTAACTCATTTGTTTTTATCCCAAACTTAAGTTTTGTTGTCTTGGGCTTCAATGTAGACCATTCTAAACTAATGAGACTTAGTTTTTGTCATGTTTTGTCATGGTTTGCCAACATTACAAACTCAAAACCTAACACAAAAACTTTCAAACTTTAGAGATATAGTTTGCAATTTAGCTTAAAAGTAATAAAGTAAACCTTGAAGTTTCAAAAAGTAACAAATGCAGCTCCCCAACAAACCTCAAACATAATGGGTTGAACCTTAATTTTGTTACTTTTTAAGATTTAAGAGTTTAATTATTACTTTTGAAAATATAGGTTTTAATTTGTTACTTTATTTTTATTTTTTTGAAAATATGTTATTTTTGAAATAAAAAGGTTTTTTTTGGTACACCAAAATTATATGGTTTAACATATATTTTTAAGGGTACCATTGGCTCAAATATTTGAGGGACAACTAAAATTTTTGTTAGTTAAATCTCTTTTTGAAAGAATCTTGTTAGTTAAGTCTTTAAAATTTTTAATAGAATTACATAACATACTATAAAAAGATTTTTAAAAATTTTGGAGTAGTCCCCCACCCATGTGAGTAGTTCCGCCCTTGATGACGGTGGACGTGCCTTCAAAGGCTCCCACTAGTCCATTCACCCTAAGTAACAATGCAAAGTTAAAGTCACGTACAGAAAGTACGAAGAACTAGGATGCACGAATGCGGCAAAATGGCTGTCGCACCAGCATCCAACATGGCCCGACACGGTGACACGTAAGGGACACCGTTGCCTACACGTCCGTGAAACGTCTAGTTTTGTTTTTTTTTTGTTTCCCAACTCGCGCTGACTCATGCAGAATCGGGCTGACTCACACTGATTCAGGCCGAATCGGTCTGTATTGGTTGAAACCGCCGATTCTAGCCTAAATTGCCGATACATGCCTAAATTCAAAAAAAAAAAAAAAGGTGCAAAACGCACTATTTTGGTCGAAATAACAAAACCCTAACTAATCTAACCCGATTCATTCTTCTCATCTTCAGCTCTCTCTTACTCGCCTCTGTGCTCTCTGTCTCTGCTCTCCGTCTCCCCTTTCTCACACTCAACCACTCAGTCACACACACAATCTCACTCTCAACTCACTCACAACCTCACTGACCCACTCTCAATCTCAAGTTCTCAACTCAACTCAAGTCTCAACTCTCAAGCTCGACCCACTCTCAAGAGTCTCAATTTAGGTATCAAACTAAAGCTTTCAATCTTAGTTTTTCATTTTTTTTAAGCTCAAGTTGATCTGATTTTTTTAGTTTGAAGCTCACCTCACCTGATTTGATTTTTTTAAAATTTTTTATATAAGCTGTAATGTAATAATGTTGTAACTTGGGTTTGATTTTTTATTTAGTTAATAATTATTACTCATTGTGATTTGTGAATCTATGAACTGTGATCTGATTTTTTTAATTTTTTATATAAGCTGTAATGTTGTGACTTGGGTTTTATTTATTTTATTTAATTTATGAACATCATGTTTTAGTTATTATCTACAATTGCTCTTAAAATTGGCATATGTTTATATAATGTGAAAATGTATGCTTAGCAATATATTAAAAATATAAATAAATATATTTTTAATAATTTTTTAATCACCGCACCCTGTTACACCCGCACCCTACTTTTTCAAAAATTGCCGAGTCCTGCACCCAAATTCAGAAACACACCCATGCTTCATAGACGAAGAATCCCACTAATCCACCATGTGTAGATGAAGATTATGGGGCCTTGTAGTTAGTCTGTAGGCAGAGATTTACTCAAAATTTTCACACCACAGTTCAAAAAAGCTGTGTGAAATTTTGGTGTAAAAGTCTGCTGCCTGCCTACAGTCATGGATCATGGTGTGGGTGTGCGTAAAAGTCTGCTAACTATTAACTATAATGTGTGCCAAATCAAACCCCATAAAACTAGTCCTTCAGGGTCATTGGGATGATGTGTTCAATGACTTCAAGGAAGTATCTAGTCCTAAGTTTCATCCATCACACTGTCAATCCATAAAGTTTTCAGGACATATCATTATTAGAGAATGAAATACTTTGGTCAAAGACTAAGACAACATTTCCTAAATTATATAAGGAAACAACCCCCCACCCCCCTCTCCCCCCCAAAAAAAAAAAAAAAAGACTATCATAGATGAACATACACTTTTCATTTTCTCTTAGTACCTTAACATCGAACATTTAAGGTTCTAAACAAAAATTTTTACAATTGCATCTTGGTCTGCAAAGGTGCACGTTTAACTGTCAATACTAACAAGGCTATATTCTTTTGATTAGGGAGGCCAAGTTACCCATATCAAGAAAATGTTAAATCCAAAGAATATAACACTCACGCACACACATTACACACACATATATACATATAATATGCCTATAAGTTTTTGACATATATCATTTTCTTATATATAACCATAATATTTACTTCAAATTTAATTTATATTAGTTAAAACATTTTTTTTTATCCAGTCATTCATAAAATATGAACTATCTTTTAAATATTATTGCTTAGGATTAATATTCTTTATACATTTCAAATCAAGTCTTTTATTAAATAAATTAAAAATTAAACAGTTAAGAGTACATTGATAGTTTTAAAAACCACGAAACATGTGAAAATTTAGTTAGTTTTAACTAATTCAAATAATAAACTTCACTTTATATGCATAAACATATACAAATCAACATAAGAAAAAAAATAACAATATCATAAATCCACTTCATCTCAGAACTGGAACTCTATCTACTGGAAAATTCTAGATTTGAGAGGAGAGTCTAGATCTGCTAGAAAAATTATATGTTTTTACAATACTTTTACAAAAAATTTTAAGTGATAGATTATTATTAGCCGTTACTGCCAGGTAAAAAAAAGTTTAAATTAGAACTAATAACAACTTACTATCTAAAATTTATTGTAAAAATATTGAGAATATTGTGAACGCAGCACTTCTTTTAAAATAATTAATGTCACATATAGCATGGGCAGCTAATAACAGTAACGCAAAATTAATTTCACATATATCATGGGCAGTAGCTAACAACAGTAATGCAAAATTAATGTCACGTATACCTAATAACAGTAATGCGAAATTACTACCGATTACTCTTGGTGCGATGGTCACTCCACAAATATAAGTATTTGTGGGGTATGGAAAGGACAAGAGTCAAGATTCAAATCTACACGAAAGAGCTTCACACACATATAAACTTAGATTAGATTAGAGTAAAATTTTTATGTTGTAAAAAAAAAAAAAAAAGTAATGCGGAAAATTAATGTCACGTATACCATAACAGCTAATATCAGTAATGGTGTGTGACTGTTTTCAACTACCAAATCGAACGGGCGCAATTTTAAACGTTGAATTGAGTAAAACATAAACACTAGCGGGCCTGAAAAAACACTTCAACACAAAGAGGGCAGTTAAACAATAAACAAGTAAAACATAAACACTAGTGGGCCTGAAAAAACACTACAACAAAAAGAGGGCAGTTAAACAATAATCTATACTACTATTTAAGGGGTTGCACCTGTTTGAACCGGATTTTTTTTTGTTCCAAAATACCCCTATTCCCTAGGTTTAAGTAGGAACAAAATTAAAGGATAGTTTGGTAAAAATACTTTTAACTTTTACTAAAACATTGCCTACAAAATAGGACCACAATTTTTTTTTTTTAACAATTTCAAGCAAAATAAATCCTAAATTTTAGGATTTTAGAATCCTCTACTAATAGCCTACTGACCAACACGGTTTTACATTTAAAAAAAAGATATTTTAGGTATTTTTATTCCTAAAAGTTTGCCTATTATTTAGAAGCAGTTTCTCCACAATTTTATAGTAAAAGCTGCACCTGTTTTAACCGGATTTTTTTTTTGTTCCAAAATACCCCTATTTCCTAGGTTTAAGTAGGAACAAAATTAAAGGACAGTTTGGTAAAAATACTTCTAACTTTTACTAAAACATTGCCTACAAAATAGGACCACAATTTTTTTTTTTTACAATTTCAAGCAAAATAAATCCTAAATTTTAGGATTTTAGAATCCTCTACTAATAGCCTACTGACCAACATGGTTTTACATTTAAAAAAAAAATGTTTTAGGTATTTTTATTCCTAAAAGTTTGCCTATTATTTAGAAGCAGTTTCTCCACAATTCTATACTACTATTTAAGGGGTTGCACCTGTTTGAACCGGATTTTTTTTTGTTCCAAAATACCCCTATTCCCTAGGTTTAAGTAGGAACAAAATTAAAGGATAGTTTGGTAAAAATACTTTTAACTTTTACTAAAACATTGCCTACAAAATAGGACCACAATTTTTTTTTTTTTTAACAATTTCAAGCAAAATAAATCCTAAATTTTAGGATTTTAGAATCCTCTACTAATAGCCTACTGACCAACACGGTTTTACATTTAAAAAAAAGATATTTTAGGTATTTTTATTCCTAAAAGTTTGCCTATTATTTAGAAGCAGTTTCTCCACAATTTTATAGTAAAAGCTGCACCTGTTTGAACCAGATTTTTTTTTGTTCCACAATACCCCTATTCCCTAGGTTTAAGTAGGAACAAAATTAAAGGGCAGTCTGGTAAAAATACTTCTAACTTTTACTAAAACATTGCCTACAAAATAGGACCACAATTTTTTTTTTTTTTTTTACAATTTCAAGCAAAATAAATCCTAAATTTTAGGATTTTAGAATCCTCTACTAATAGCCTACTGACCAACACGGTTTTACATTTAAAAAAAAAATGTTTTAGGTATTTTTATTCCTAAAAGTTTGCCTATTATTTAGAAGCAGTTTCTCCACAATTTTATAATAAAAGCTGCACCTGTTTGAACCGGATTTGTTTTTGTTCCAAAATACCCCTATTCCCTAGGTTTAAGTAGGAACAAAATTAAAGCACAATTTGGTAAAAATACTTCTAACTTTTACTAAAACATTGCCTACAAAATAGGACCACAATTTTTTTTTTTTTTACAATTTCAAGCAAAATAAATCCTAAATTTTAGGATTTTAGAATCCTCTACTAATAGCCTACTGACCAACACGGTTTTACATTTTTAAAAAAAATGTTTTAGGTATTTTTATTCCTAAAAGTTTGCCTATTATTTAGAAGCAGTTTCTCCACAATTTTATAATAAAAGCTGCACCTGTTTGAACCGGATTTGTTTTTGTTCCAAAATACCCCTATTCCCTAGGTTTAAGTAGGAACAAAATTAAAGCACAATTTGGTAAAAATACTTCTAACTTTTACTAAAACATTGCCAACAAAATAGGACCACAATTTTTTTTTTTTTTTTTACAATTTCAAGCAAAATAAATCCTAAATTTTAGGATTTTAGAATCCTCTACTAATAGCCTACTGACCAACACGGTTTTACATTTTTAAAAAAATGTTTTAGGTATTTTTATTCCTAAAAGTTTGCCTATTATTTAGAAGCAGTTTCTCCACAATTTTATAATAAAAGCTGCACCTGTTTGAACCGGATTTGTTTTTGTTCCAAAATACCCCTATTCCCTAGGTTTAAGTAGGAACAAAATTAAAGCACAGTTTGGTAAAAATACTTCTAACTTTTACTAAAACATTGCCTACAAAATAGGACCACAATTTTTTTTTTTTTACAATTTCAAGCAAAATAAATCCTAAATTTTAGGATTTTAGAATCCTCTACTAATAGCCTACTGACCAACACGGTTTTACATTTTAAAAAACAATGTTTTAGGTATTTTTATTCCTAAAAGTTTGCCTATTATTTAGAAGCAGTTTCTCCACAATTTTATAATTTTATCTTTAAAGATAACTTCCCCAGTATCATTTTTCTCTTTCAAACTTTACGTATATAGCAATTGCTTACAGAGTCATCATATGAACAGTTGGTTTTTTTTTTTTTTTTTTTTTTCCTTCTCATTTTACTTTGTATTTTGCAATTATATTCTAACACAATTGATTCTCTATTTTCTATATAGTAATGAGATGGTGAAGTTGAAGTAAATGCAAAGGAATTTAAGAACCAGAAAATTCATTGATAGAATCCTCACATGAGCAGTTGGTACATTTTTTTTTTCTTTCTCATTTAACTTTGCATTTTGCAACTATTTTCTAACAAAGTTGATTCTCTATTTTCTGTACAGGGAAGAAAGGGTGGAGTTGAAGTAAATGCAAAGGAATTTAAGACCCAAACAATTCATTGAAGGTATGTTCTTAAATTCTTAGTAGAGAATTTCATTAAAATTTTGCATAAAAATTTTGTGTTCTAATTATAGGCTTATCTCTTTTGTGTTCAACCGGAACCCAAGTAGTCAAGTACTCAACTAATGCAGCCTGGATGTAACAACCATAAAAAATTAAAAAAAAAAAAAAAGATTTTGTTATTTGGCAAAGGTGAATTATTTGTTGATATGAGTTCGTTTGACACAAACGTGCTATCTGAGAAAGTGCCAGAGTTTTCAATGGCAGTTGGGTAAGAAAAAAGAGTCTTGAAATGAAAAGAACCTGATGAAATTTGAAAGGAATTGGCATACCCTTTATATGTAAAAAAAATGCACAAGAAGAACCAAGAAACATGTACCAAGAATGAGAATGGGAGTTGAAGTTTGTTGTTTGTGAATAAATGATTCAATAATGTCAATGGAGTTATAAAGCTTAGATTTGGATTTGGAGTTTCTTCAGTTTTTTTTTTTCTTCCATTATCAAGGCTTAACGTTTTTTTTTTCTTTGCATAAAAAAAAAAAAAAAAAAAAAAACTTAACTTTTTTTTTTTTACTCATCACACCCCCTAGGTTTTTTTGGTAATTAGAAAATGTAGTAATTTCAAATTATAATAAATACTCTAAATTAATCCTTACCCAAAAAATAAAAAAGCCTCTCACGCGCGTGCTTAGAGGCTAGTGTTTATTATGTTCCTATACTAAAGGAACGTGAAAGTTGCCTATATTGTCCACTTCATTGTCCCAACTTATTCATACTATATCAGAGGGCAGTTGAACAATAATGTTTATTTTGTTCCAATACTAAAGGAACGTGAAAGTTGCCTATGTTGTCCACTTCATTGTCCCTACTTATTTATACTATATCTTATTTTATGTGTACTATATATTAAAAAAAAAAGAAAACAAAAGAGTTTAAGTGGTTTTGTTTTGCATTAATTTGGATGGTAGTTTTGTAGAGTCTTCTGGTTTTGTGAGGATCTTATAGTCTTTTTGTTCTCAATTATCTATATCTATCTATACTATTATTTAAGGGGCTTCCCCTGTTTGGATTCCTCATTTTTTTAGTTCAAAAATGCCCCTACACCTCTATGTTTAAGTAGAGACAAAATTAAAGGACATTCCGGTAAAAATGCAACCGTAACTCCCACTAAAACATTGCCTAAAAAATAGGACTACTCTCCTATCATTTTTCAAATTACTTTATCCACTTATAAATTAGATTCATTTAAAAAAAAAAACTTATAAATTAGATTCTCAAAATAAAAACACAGGGTTTTTTTTTGGTAGAAAAAAAAAGCCTCACCACACGCGCGTAGCGCGTGTGATGAGGCTAGTCTATACTACTATTTAAGGGGCTTTCCCTGTTTGGAATCCTCATTTTTTAGCTCAAAAATACTCCTACACCCCTATATTTATGTATAGACAAAATTAAAGGACAATCCGGTAAAAATGCAACTCTAATTCCCACTAAAATATTGCCTAAAAAATAGGATAAGTTTCCTGTTAATTTTCAAATTGCTTTATCCACTTATAAATTAGATTGTCAAAAGAAAAATTATATATAAAAAATAAAAATACAAAGTTTTTTTTTTTCTAAAAAAAGCCTCATTGCACGCGCAAAGTGCGTGTGATGAGGCTAGTCTATACTATTATTTAAGGAGCTTCCCATGTTTGGGATCCTCATTTTTTTAATTCAAAAATACCCCTACACCCCTATGTTTATGTAGAGATAAAACTAAAGGACAATTCGGTAAAAATACAACTCTAACTCCCACTAAAACATTGCCTAAAAAATAAGGTCACTCTCCTAATAATTTCCAAATTGTTTTATCCACTTATAAATTAGATTTTCAAAATAAAAATTATATATATAAAATAAAGATAGTTTTTTTTTTTTTTTGGCTAAAATAAAAAGCCTCATTGCACCCGCGAAGCGCGTGTGATGAGGCTAGTCTATACTATTATTTATGGCGCTTCCCTGTTTGGATTCCTCATTTTTTAGTTCAGAAATACCCCTACACCCCTATATTTATGTAAAGACAAAACTAAAGGACAATATGGTAAAAATGCAACTCTAACTCCCACTAAAACATTGCCTAAAAAATAGGACTACTCTCCTGTAATTTTTCAAATTACTTTATCCACATATAAATTAGACTCATTTTAAAAAAAAAAAAAAACACTTATAAATTAGATTCTCAAAATAAAAAAACTTTTTTTTTGCTAAAAAAAAAAAGCCTCACCACACGCGCGTAGCGCGTGTGATGAGGCTAGTCTATATACTATTATTTAAGGGGCTTTTCCTGTTTGGATTCTTCATTTTTTAGTTCGAAAATACCCCTACATCCCTATATTTATGTAGAGACAAAATTAAAGGACAATCCGGTAAAAATACAACTCTAACTTCCACTAAAACATTACCTAAAAAATAGGACAAGTTTCCTGTTAATTTTCAAATTGTTTTATCTATTTATAAATTATATTGTCAAAATAAAAATTATATATATAAAATAAAAATAGATTTTTTTTTTTGCTAAAAAAAAAGCCTCATTGCACGCGCGAAGCGCGTGTGACGAGGCTAGTCTATACTATTATTTAAGGGGTTTTCCCTGTTTGGATTCCTCATTTTCTTGGTTCAAAAATGCCCTTACACCCCTATGTTTAAGTGGAGACAAAACTAAAGGATAATTTGGTAAAAATACAATTCTAACTCCCACTAAAATATTGCCTAAAAAATAGGGTCACTTTCCTGTTAATTTTTATTTTTTGAAAATTCTCCTACTAATTTTTAAATTGTTTTATCCACTTATAAATTAAATCCTCAAAATAAAAATTATATATATTAAATAAAAACACAAATTTTTATTTTGTTACAAAATACTGAATTGGACCACTAAAATAAAATTTAAAAAAAAAAGCCTCATTGCACGCGCGAAGCGCGTGTGATGAGGCTAGTATTATTATTTAAAGGACTTCCCCTGTTTGGATTCCTTATTTTAGATGTCCAAAATACCCTCATCCTATCCACTTACAAATTTTAAACTAACGACGATAAATATGTAAAAAAAACTGCCAACTATTGTCCTAAATTTTAGTTTTTCAAAAAGAAAACTACCAATTATTCAGCATGTTCAATTTAAGATAACTGTGAATTACTATCTTAACTCCCACAAACAAAAATGCCCCAAAAAAAGGACCCCACTCTCCCGGACATAAACACAAATTCAATGAATAGTGCACTCTCCTAATTCTTCAGTTTTCTTCTGGGAAAAAAACAGAAAGAAAGAAAGATAGATGTTCACTTTTGACAAAAATTTCCTTATTCTCTTCCATGTTGGCCGTCCTTATTTCCTCTTCATTAGATTAATGGCCACTACAAATGGTGGTGAGTGTTTTGATCCAATTTTTTTCTACATATTTTTTAGACATTGTCTATTAGCATTGCTGTTTTTGGGATTTTCGCATAACAAGAGATCAACGTGACGAGGGTATGTTATATTTTTTCAAATTTCTCAACAGTGGTGGGTCTCTTATCCTATTAACACATATATCTCATTTGCACGTCCAGTCCATTGGTGAGGTGTTGGCTGTGTAACCATGATTCTATTGTTTGGAATTGTTTGATAGTTGTCCTAATTGTTACTGTGTTTTTTGATGCAACCACGCAGAACACGCTTGATGATACATCAAGTAGGGAATTACCAGGGCTACTGAAGAGGGTAAAATGTGAGATAAGGCCTGGTAAGCCCAATGGGCCCATTGGCGAGCCCAATAGGCCCATATCCACACGCCCAAAGAAGGTAGAGCCCATCCTTTCACGTGGGCCCCCGACAAGATGAAGGCCCAGACTTGCCCATCACGTTTCAAGAAACTTGTTCTACAAGCATGAGAGGCTTGCCCAGCAAGCCTGAGAGGCTTGCTCAGCAGGTCTGAGAGGCTTGCTCTACAAGGAAAGGAGGTAGGATCTCACCACTATAAAAAGGCCCCAACACCCTCAAAAAAGGTATGTGTAACTGACTCCTCTCTAGCACTCTAGAGTTGTAAAAGCGTTTTCTGACTTAACCTTCGGAGGGTATTTGGCCGGCTCCACACCGGAGCCCCTTTGAAGGTGTTTCTGTGCTGTTCTATTTTTCAGGCAACGGTTTTTTGAGTGTAAGGATCGTGCATCTCACTGGTGAGCATTTCGGCATCATCAGTTGGCGCCGTCTGTGGGAAAGACGATCGTGACAAGTTAAGCCATTGTCGCCTCCCGGATACAAGAGTTGCATGGTACTCACACGCTCGATGGCCAACTCCAACGACGTGCAAGGCGATGAGCTGCCAAGGCCCACCGCATTAGAAAGACAGGTTCAGACCCTCGCGGCCGCAGTAGAACGCCTCACGAAACAGAATCATGACCTGGAGGAATAGCTACGACAGAAGAACCCGGGGCATAACGGCCAGGAGGAGAACCAGGGGGACAGCTCCGAAAGGAGGGGGCCTGAGAAGCAAGAGGGCAGTAATGAGCCCAGTAGAACGGAGAGGCGCAATTCGAGCATGCCTTCCTTCACAAATGCAACACCACCGCCCATCCTCGCGGAGATGCAGGCGATGAAAGAGCAGATGGAGGTCATGATGAACGCCCTCAAGGGACGCATCTCCAGCGACCTTGACGATTTAGTGAATAGGACGGACTCGCCGTTCACCGCACCAGTCAACTCCTGTCCCCTGCCACCGAAGTTCCGGATGCCACAGGTTGAGAGCTACGACGGGATCAAGGACCCGTTAGATCATCTAGAAACCTTCAAGACCATGATGCACCTTCAGGGAGTACCGGACGAGGTCATGTGTAGGGCCTTCCCTACAACACTGAGAGGCGCGGTGAGAGTCTGGTTCAGCAGGTTGGCGCCAAATTCGATTAGCACATTCAAGGAGCTAAGTGCCCAATTCACCTCGCACTTCATCGGGGGACACAGGTACAAGAGATCCACAACATGCCTAATGAGCATCAGGCAGCGGGAGGACGAGACGCTGCGGTTATACATAACCCGCTTCAACAAGGAAGCCCTTTCCATCGATGAGGCCGACGACAAGATTCTGGTAGCGGCCTTCACGAATGGCCTGCAGAAGGGAAAATTCCTGTTTTCCCTGTACAAAAATGACCCGAAGACCATGTCTGAGGTACTATACAAGGCCACGAAATACATGAACGCGGAAGATGCACTATCAGCCA
Organism: Quercus rubra; assembly: GCA_035136125.1. Lineage (NCBI taxonomy): Eukaryota > Viridiplantae > Streptophyta > Magnoliopsida > Fagales > Fagaceae > Quercus > Quercus rubra. Next base: position 89,731,844 of record CM068731.1, on the reverse strand, counting down.
AGGAAGATAAACCTAGGAAGAGAGAGAGACCGGAAGATGCCGGGCAGGACCACGGAAAGAAGAAACCAAGAACGGGAGACAGACGCGAGGATAAGCGTTCTAAACCCCCAGGAGGGAGATTCACGAGATTCACCCCTCTGAACGCTTCGCTAGACCAGGTGCTGATCCAGATCAAAGACGAGGGATCGCTGACGTTCCCAGGGAAGCTAAAGAGCGATCCAGCCAAGCGATCCAGGAACAAGTATTGCCGTTTCCACCGCGATCACGGTCACGATACTGCGGATTGCTACGATCTGAAACAGCAGATAGAGGCCCTCATCAGAGATGGGAAACTGCAGAAATTCGTCAGCAGAGAGAGGACAGATGCTCATGCACGGGAACAGGCCCCCCGGCGGGAGAATGACCATCAGAAACCCCCCGTTGGGGAAATAAAGATGATCATAGGGGGCACGGCAGTGACGGGATCATCCAAGAAGGCCCGGAAGACCTACCTTAGGATGGTCCAAAATGTGCAGACCACGGGTTCTGTACCCAAGATGGCACGGAGAAAAGATCCAATTATTGGGTTCTCGGAGAACGACACGAGGCGCCTCTACCATCCGCACGACGACGCCCTCGTCGTCAGTTTAAGGGTAGGAGATTACAACGTACACCGGATGCTGGTCGACAACGGCAGCTTAGCAGACATCCTGTACTACCCAGCGTTCCAGCAGATGGGAATAAATAGAGCACGGCTAACACCAACGCATGCCCCTTTGGTCAGCTTTGGGCGGACAAGGATACTCCCATTAGGAGCAATCACGCTCTTAGTGACAGTCGGTGACTATCCGCAGCAAATCACTCAAGACGTGACCTTCTTAGTGGTCGACTGCTCATCCGCGTACAACGGTATCATAGGGCGACCGACGTTGAACTCTTGGAAAGCAGCGACCTCAACATACCACCTGATGATCAAGTTCCCCACGGAGTACGAAATTGGAGAGTTGTGAGGAGATCAGGTGGCCGCCCGGGAATGCTACATCGCCATGCTGGAAATGGAGGATCACCAGCAGACCTTGTGCATTGGCGAGCAGCGGACCGTCGCAGAACCGGTAGAAGAGTTGGAAGAAGTCACGCTCGATGAGTCGAGACCCGGACGGACGACAAGAATAGGCACCATGGCCAGCCAGACGGTAAGGTAAGACCTGGCAAACTTCCTGAAGAGGAATCAGGACATATTCGCGTGGAACCACGAAGATATGCCAGGAATCGATCCGTCAGTAATAGTCCATAGGCTGCATGTCAACCCGGACTCCCCCCCAGTCTGGCAGAAGAAGCGGGTGTTCGCGCAGGAACGGGACAAAGCGGTTGCGGAAGAAGTTAGAAAACTGCTGGAGGCGGGGTTTATCCGAGAAGTCTACTACCCTGACTGGCTAGCAAATGTGGTCATGGTAAAAAAGAGCAGCGGAAAGTGGAGAATGTGCGTTGACTTCACGGACCTTAACCGGGCGTGCCCGAAAGACAGCTATCCACTCCCGAGGATAGACACTCTGGTGGACTCGACGGCCAGACACGAGCTCTTGAGTTTCATGGACGCTTTCTCAGGCTACAACCAGATTAAAATGGAGGAGGAGGATCAGGAGAAAACCTCTTTTGTGACCAGCCAGGGACTTTTCTGCTACAAGGTAATGCCATTCGGACTCAAGAACGCGGGGGCTACATATCAGAGATTGATGAACAAGATGTTCGTGCACCAACTCGGCAGGAACGTACAAGTCTATGTCGACGACATGTTGGTAAAAAGCGTGCGCGAGAACAACCATCTCAGCGACCTTCAGGAGACATTCGACACCCTTCGGTCGTACAACATGAAGCTGAACCCAAGTAAGTGTGTGTTCGGGGTTACGGCCGGGAAATTCTTGGGATTCATGGTTTCCCAAAGGGGCATAGAGGTCAACTCGGAGAAAGTGCGAGCCATAATGGAGTTAGAGCCCCCGAAGACAGTGAAGGCAATTCAGAGCTTGAACGGGAAAGTTGCGGCCCTGAACAGATTCGTCTCTAGAGCGACGGATAAGTGCTTGCCTTTCTTCCGAGTATTGAAGAAATCGTTCGAGTGGACGGACGAATGTCAAAAAGCATTCGAAAATTTGAAGAAGTACCTGTCGTCACCGCCACTTCTCAGTCCGTCCGTGCCAGGAGAAGAGCTGTACCTCTACATTGCGGTCTCGCAAGCAGCGGTCAGCGCAGCCTTAGTACGGGAAGACGGACGCTCCCAACGACCCGTCTATTTTGTGAGCAGGGCATTCCGAGGAGCAGAAGAAAGGTATCCCCGGATGGAGAAATTGGCCCTTGCCCTAATGACCGCTAAGCGGAAACTCAAACCGTATTTCCAGGCCCATGTAATCGTAGTCCTGACGGACCAGCCTCTGAGGAAAGCAATGAGCAGCCCCGAGGCGGCAGGAAGAATGGCCTTGTGGGCAATTGAGCTGAGCGAATTCGACGTGCGCTACCGTCTGCGAACTTCGATGAAGGGGCAAACGGTGGCAGACTTCATAGCCGAGTACACCCAGCCGGGAGACGAAGGGGCTGAAGGGCAGAAACTGTGGATCATCCACACGAACGGGTCATCAAATCAGCACTCAGGAGGAGCCGGCGTAGTCATGCGAACACCAGAAGGGGATAAGATCGAGTGCATGATAAGGCTAGACTTCCCTACAACCAACAACGAAGCGAAGTATGAAGCCTTGATAGCCGGATTAGATCTCGCAAGGGCCGCGGGCGCCGGTAACATGGCCATACATTGTGACTCCCAGGTGATAACTAGTCAGATCAATGGCAATTTTGAGTGTAGAAACGAGCGGATGAAGAAGTACCTGGAGGAGGTGAAGGGTCGAATCGCAGGCCTCGAGGTCAAATTCGTTCAAATTCCAAGGGAGGAAAACGAGTGCGCCGACCGTTTGGCAAAAGCAGCCTCCGCGGAGTTCATGAATGCGCCTAAACAGGTATTATCCTTCGTTCAAACTTGCTCACTTATTGATGACGGAAGGAAGATACAGGAGATAGATGTTGGAGAGGACTGGACCGCACCCCTAAAAGGATATCTACAGTCGGGCTCTCTGCCAGATAAAAGGGATGCTGCAAGGAGATTGAAGGTCCGGGCCACACAATTCGTGCTGATCAACGACACCTTGTACAAGAGAGGTTTCTCTCGACCTTACCTAAGGTGTCTAAGCCACGGCGAAGCAGATTATGTGATGAGGGAAGTCCACGAGGGGATTTGTGGGAATCACTCGGGAGCACGGTCTCTGGTGCACAAACTTATCCGAGCCGGGTACTACTAGCCCACAATGCTCACGGACGCCCAATCATATGTGAAGGCTTGTGACAAGTGCCAGAGATTCAGTAATCTGATCAGACGACCATCAGAAGAACTCTCACCCATGACGGCCCCTTGGCCGTTTGCGCAATGGGGGTTAGACATCATGGGCCCTTTCCCAACGGCTCTAAGGCAGCTAAAGTTCCTGGTAGTCGGTATCGACTACTTCACGAAGTGGGTCGAAGTAGAACCCCTCGCCACTATTACAGAGAAGAACATCCGTGCTTTCGTATGGAAAAGCATCGTATGCAGATACGGGATCCCGAGGGTGCTTGTCTCTGAAAATGGAAAACAGTTCGATAACAGCGCATTCAAGAATTTCTGCTCAGAGCTAGGCATTCGGAATCATTACTCCTCACCAGCACACCTGCAAGCAAACGGACAGGTAGAAGTCACAAACAGGACATTACTAAAGATCATCAAGACCCGGCTCGAGGGGGCAAAGGGTATTTGGCCAGACGAGCTGCCAAGCGTCTTGTGGGCATATCGGACGACTGCAAGGACACCAACTGGGGAGACCCCGTTCCGACTTGCATACGGAGCCGATGCAGTCATCCCAGCAGAAATCGGCCTCACCAGCTATCGCGTGCAAAGCTACACGGAGGACAAAAACGAAGAAGCTATGCGCCTTCAGCTAGACTTGGTGGACGAGGTCCGGGCAGTAGCTGAACAGAGATTGGCGCGATACCAGAACCTCATGTCAAAGAACTACGACTCAAAGGTAAGGCACAGAGATTTCTAGATCGGCGACCTGGTGCTTCAAAAGGTCATGGGCACTACTAAAAACCTTACTCAGGGAAAGCTCGGACCAAATTGGGAAGGACTGTATAGAATCATATCATGGCATAGGAAGGGCACGTACCACCTCGAGACCATGGACGGAAGAAAGCTCCAGCATCCATGGAATTCGGAGCACCTTCGGAGATACTACCAGTAGAAGTCAAGTTTGAATCCCCCAATGTATATTTGCTAGACTTCGATTATTTTGTAGCAGTCTGTTAATTACTTTTGAGCTTTTTCCTTGGTACCTTTGTTAGCCCAAGAAGGGGCAGGTATTTTCTTCTACAGGTTCGAATTTAATGAAGGAACATTCAGGACCTTGCTGTGTAAATCTTACTACTAAACGACTGCTATTACAAGTCCTAAAAAGAGGACGGACCCCACCATGGGTTAAAAATTCACAAGTCCCAAAAGAGGACGGACCCCACCATGGGTTAATAATTTACAAGTCCTAAAAAGAGGACGGACCCCACCATGGGTTAAAAATTCATAAGTCCTAAAAAGAGGACGGACCCCACCATGGGTTAAAAATTCACAAGTCCTAAAAAGTGGACGGACCCCACCATGGGTTAAAAATTCATAAGTCCTAAAAAGAGGACGGACCCCACCATGGGTTAAAAATTCACAAGTCCTAAAAAGAGGACGGACCCCACCATGGGTTAAAAATTCACAAGTCCTAAAAAGAGGACGGACCCCACCATGGGTTAAAAATTCATAAGTCCCAAAAGAGGACGGACCCCACCATGGGTTAATAATTTACAAGTCCTAAAAAGAGGACGGACCCCACCATGGGTTAATAATTCACAAGTCCTAAAAGAGGACGGACCCCACCATGGGTTAATAATTTACAAGTCCTAAAAGAGGACGGACACAACCATGGGTTGGAAATTCATACAGATCCACTAAGTAGACGGACACCAACATGGACTAGAGATGTATGCAAGTCCAAAAAATGAACGGACCCAACTGGGTTGCAAATACATAAAGGCCCACGACGTGAACGGATCAAATTAAGCAGGTATTTAACATCAAGACGGAGAACACATCAACATTATCAATACGGTATTAAAAGAAACTTTTAAATAAATAAGTTTAAATGTCAAATACAAATGATATAAAATAAGCCCTACACACGACGGGCAAAAATCCAATAAGTTTTCCAAAATAATTAATACAAAACAGAGAACGGCTACACATTGGGAGCGACGGGGTCTTTGGCTTCTGGAGTCTTCACTTCTTCAGCTTGAGGCTCAGGGACGACGGAGACAGGCCTCTCCTCTGCAAAAAGGTCGGCTGTGTCATCAGAGGTGTCTGGCTGGACGGACATACCCTCCGTGACGTTGATATCGACGGCTGAGAAGTCAAACTTAGGGTATAGAGCCTTGGCCTGACGGAGGGCATCCTCAAAGCCATCAGTATATGAAGTCCCAAGCTCCGTCAAGAGGGCGTCAGAATCGCGATACTCTTGGATGGCCTTCTCCTTGGCTAGACGAAGCTCGTCCTCCTTATCCTCCAGGACGGCTTTGAGTTCCTCCACCATCCTCTGGTGCTCGTCCCTTGCCTCTTCCGCCAGCTTGAGCTTTTTCTCCGTCACCACCCTCCAGTTTTTGAGCTCGAGCAGCTCCTCTTCCGTCAGCCTGGCCTAGTCACGGACCCTCTCCAACGCCGTCTCATTGCGAAGAGCCCGGTCCATCAGACCCTTCGTCATAAGCATAGCCTGACGACCAAATTGGACTTAGTAAAAAATGACAACAAAAGAATTTGAAAGATGAGTGGTGACGGATCCTTACTTGGGCAATGTTGAAGAGGCCCGTCTCCCCCATGGCCTCCGTCGAGTGGTTCCCCAAGTCCTCGTAGTCCTCGCTCCCAATGATGGAAGAGATCTTCCCCAAAGCATATTTTGGATCTTCGCGGAGCAGGACGGGCGGTTTCTTCTGATTGCCCGGAGGGGGAACCATCAGACCTTTGCTAGCTCCAGGCTTGGCCGGGGTCACCATCTTTTTTCCTTCCGCCATGAGGCCTATGACGGGCTCCGTCGAAACTTTTTGTCTCTTAGGAGCACGGTCGACCTTAGGCATCGGTCTCTTCACCAGGGGTCTGCTCGAGCCCGTCCCCATCGCCCCCACGTCCGTCTCCTTGTTCTTGGCGGCTTTACTTTTGATGGCAGCCCTCCTCTTCGCGTCGTCCATCTCTGCAGGAACAGGGGTAGACGGGTAAAATTCAAAGCAAATGAGCAAAGAAATAAAAGAGATGACAGACTTACGCTGACGGGTGCGTTCCTCATACTTAATCGCCGCAGCTGTAGGCTCCGGTCCGTCGCAGTACCAATGGACGGTGTTGAGATTGACTAGCTTCGCCCACGTCCTTTCCTCTGGCTTCGTCTTGGAAAAAATTTTCTCCAAAAGATTGTACTCCTCCAAATCAACTTGTGGACGCCGTCGCACTAAAAAAAGAGAGGAGAAAATTAGGACGGCCATTAAAAAGTCAAAGCAAAGTTACCTACATAACACGACGGGCTGAACTATACCGGACGGGTCCAAAATACCCCATGTCCTGTCGACGGGTAGGAAATCCGTCTCCCCCTGATGGCACATCCAACCGTCACCCTCCAGGAAGAAGTAGCGGCTCTTCCAGTCTCGGTTGGAGTCCGGGGTCTCGTAAATGACCTTCAAGATGGATTTCCTAGGAACGAAACTGTACATTCCCCTCGACTTATCTATCTCGTCCGGACGGTAGCAGTGAAGGAACTCTCGTACAGTCAACGACCTCGAGCCGTTGGACATGGCTCCATACAGAACCTCCATTGCAATGAAGACCCTCCAGGCGTTGGGGGACACCTGGCTGACGGATAGACCTAAGTGGTGAAGGAGTTCTCGTTTTAACCTGTTTAAGGGAAATCTAAGTCCAGCTTTTAGTGCCTGTTCATACACCCCCAGATCGCCCACTCCGCCGTAATAACACTTCTCGGATTTGTAGGGTAGACGGATGGGGATATGGTCGGGTATTTGGTAGATTGCCCTAATTGTCTTGAAGTGAACCTCCTTAATTGTGGACACAAATTTGTGCACCGTCCATTCAGGCAGCATGACGAACTCCCTAAGTCCGTCAGCCCCGACTACAGTTCTAGGTTCTCCACCGTCGTCAGAACCTTCCTCTGGTTCGGCCAACTCCATATCCTCATTTGTTGAGGACGGTGAAGTGGCAGACGGAGTCCTCTCGATCAGTTCGTCCGGATCTTTGTAACCCGACGGGTACAATTCTTCGTAACCCGCCCCGTCGCGGACGAACGACTGGTTACTCGACGCACTAGACATTGCCTACAACGAGTGACAAAAACCTAAGACTGACGGTCTAAAATAAAAAAGGGGGGAAGAAACAAATACAAGAAATTTAATGCTTCTACCGTGACGGTCATAAAAATTAAAGGTATAACAACGAGATGAATGGATAGGATCACTTACCGAAGAAAGAAGTGAACGGGTAGATCTTGTTGCTGAAGGGTGTGAACGGATTGGGCTCTGACAAATGACGGACTCGCTCTGACAGTGAAGTTTCTGCGTAAAGTAGAAAAATGAAGGAGAAGTGCTGGTTTTTATAGGTGGAGTGCACGGAAGACGAAGCGGCACTTCGATCCAAGATACGGACCAATCTACGAGTGACACGTGTCTTCGTCTTAAATGCTTCTGCAGCCTGTCAGACCCCCACAGTCATGACAGCGTCTCTATCCGTCGTCCCCTTTCTAAAGGTCCTCGTCACCAACATCCATTGAGCTCTGATCGTTATCTCTCTGACTCCGTCTTCAACCAATCGGTCCTTATGGTCGCCGTCCTAGTTCTTTGTTACCGTTCATTCACGCCCATCCGTCACCTCCATAAACACGGACCATCATTATTGTTTGTTTTGACCATCACCCCAATTGACCGTCTGCACGACGGCGACGGATCAAATGGGGTGAAGGGGGCAGCTGAAGAGGGTAAAATGTGAGATAAGGCCTGGTAAGCCCAATGGGTCCATTGGCGAGCCCAATAGGCCCATATCCACACGCCCAAAGAAGGTAGAGCCCATCCTTTCACGTGGGCCCCCGACAGGACGAAGGCCCAGACTTGCCCATCACGTTTCAAGAAACTTGTTTTACAAGCATGAGAGGCTTGCCCAGCAAGCCTGAGAGGCTTGCTCAGCAGGTCTGAGAGGCTTGCTTTACAAGGAAAGGAGGCAGGACCTCACCACTATAAAAAGGCCCCAACACCCTCAAAAAAGGTATGTGTAACTGACTCCTCTCTAGCACTCTAGAGTTGTAAAAGCGTTTTCTGACTTAACCTTCGGAGGGTATTTGGCCGGCTCCACACCGGAGCCCCTTTGAAGGTGTTTCTGTGCTGTTCTATTTTTCAGGCAACGGTTTTTCGAGTGTAAGGATCGTGCATCTCACTGGTGAGCATTTCGGCATCATCAGCTACTAAGGTAGGTTACTACTTATTGTATGAATTGGCCTTATTTACAATGTTGTTTGATGTTGAATGTTGTGCTTGCCTGATGGAAAACTAATATTATTTTGTGAATTTGGAATCCATTTTTTCTGTCTTTTTTTTTTTTTTTTTTTTTTTTGGTTAAATGAAAAGTATCCAAGATCCACGTTTGTTTTTGTTTGGATGATGTTTTTTTTTTTTTTTAAATCTCCTTACTGCTATTCTACTTCTGTTCACGGCCATACAAACTCTATGGCCTGTGAAGTTCATATCAAATGTGGATCACTTTATCTTTCTTTTCAGTTGTTACCTTTTTGAATAAGGGGTTAACTTATGATTATCCTTATCATTAGGAAGTCTTTTGAGTGTGTTAGTGTTGGAATTGGATTAGATAAGCATAGTGCCTATCTATATCCGTTTAATTGTATGGTGGCTAGGATTTTCTGATTGATAAATTATATTTATCATTTGTATAATTCTATGTGAAATTCAATTTACATTTTTTTATAGTCTTTATTAATTTACTACTCTATAAAAAATGTTACTTATCTTTTCTCAGTTTTAAGGGTAGTTGATATCTTTGAAATTTAAACTTTTTTTAACTTTTATTATATGTGCAGTAAGTGGCTAACTATTAGGATTAAAACACTACATTTTATGATTAAAATTAATCCATTTACCGTAAAAGAAATATATTTGAAATTTAAACTCTTTTTAACTTTTGTTATAGATGTGTAGTAAGTGGATAACTTTTTGGGATTAAAATAGTACATGTAGTTATCCACAAATGTGTATTATTTTTAAACTTTGAATTAAAAAAAAAAAAAAAAAAAAAGTGGCCGAGTAGTGTTTTTTGGATAGAACGTGGGATTTAAAAAAAAAGTTTAATTCAAAATTTTTAAATGTGTACTTTTTCTTTTTTAACTTTTTATTATGGATGTGTACTACATGACTAAATATTAGGATTAAAACACTACATTTTAGAATTAAATTCAACTTGATCACTATCACAAATAAATACCGGTGAGTATCATGTGTGATGAAATAATTTTTCATCACATCCCTAGGTTTTTTTTTTTTTTTTGGTGATTGGAAAGTGTAATAATCTCAAATTATAATAAATGCTCTAAATTAACCATGGGAAGCATCTCATTAAAAGTGGAAATAGGAGAATTATATTCAGAAGCTCTTTTTCACGTAATTGATGTTGATACTTCCTACAACGTGTTGTTGGGATGCCCTTGGGTACACACTTATGGCATAATCGGTTCTACACTTCATCAATGCTTTAAACTCTGTGATGAAGATGGAAATGTGATTAAGGTGTACACTGATTCTAACCCTTTCATGGGAGAAGAGGTGAATTATCTTGATGCCAAACTTTAAGCAACAACCATGCTTATGCGTCTGTCCAAAAAACAAGGATACCGAGAAGGAAGGGTGAGGAACAATGTGTTTACCCTATGTAAATAAGAAGTTCATTAAATAGCTTTTTTTTAAAAAAAAAAGCCCGCTAGGTTGAAAACCTTTTTATAAGGCGGCTTAGGCAAAAGTTAGGGCACCAAAAAAAAAAAAAAAAAAAAGCCCACTAGGTTGAAAACCTTTTTATGAGGCGACCTAGGCAAAAGTTAGGGCACCCAAAAAAAAAAAAAAAAAAAAAAAAACTCTGCCCCTTTTGAACTACGTGTTGACTTGATCCCATTTCGGGTACGTAGGCAGCTTGGTATCATTTACTGAGTTTAGTCACACTCTCAAAATTACCATCCCCTTTTTGAACTACGTGTTAACTTGATCTCCTTTCAAGTACGTAGGCAGCTTAGTATCATTTACTAAGTTCAGTCACATACTCAAAAAAAAAAAAAAAAAAAAAAAAAACCCAAATCCCTTTCTGAACTACGTGATGACTTAATCCCCTTTTGGGTACGTAGGCAGCTTAGTATCATTTACTAAGTTCAGTCACACCTTCCCAAAATCAAATTCCCTCTATCCTGAACTACGTGTTGACTTGATCCCTTTATGGGTATGTAGATAACTTGGTATTATTTACCAAGTTCAGTCACATTTCAAAAAAAAAAATCATCATTTCCCACCAAATAAGTGATTAATCTTATGCGTGCAAGAAAATCTGCATAAGTACAAATCAATGCTAAAAAAATATATATATATAAAAATAAAAAATATAAAAATAATCAAGACAAAAGATGCCAAAGCCAAATCAATCTGCCAATTGGGACTTCAGATTCAATAGGAGTCCAAGCCAAAAAAATAAAAAATAAAAAAGAAAAGAAAAGAAAGAAGAAAATCTCAAGACACGAGTGTCACACAAGAATTCTAATTCTTGCATGATACCCGGGGGGCAACTGTTGAAACTAAAAAAGATACATATAAAATGTGTCATAGATATATTTGTATTTACACAGCAATTGTGGACTAAACGATAGGATAGGTGCACGGCAACTGTGGACTAAATAATAGGATAGGTGCAAAAGTCATGCATGGTCATCTACAAAAAGTTGACTAGCCTATACTAAGAAAATAAAAATAAAAGCCATGTGAGTGGTCTGCTGCCTAGTACCTATGAAAAAGATAGAAACAAATCAAGTAAAATAAAATATAAAAAAAAAAAAGCTGAAAAGTGAATAGGGAAGTAGCATCACCAGAAAGTAAGGAACATGGTTTGATGAAATTAGGCCTCAAAAGGCGAAAATGGGGCTGTCATAAACTAAAAAGAAGGAGCTTAAAAAGCAACGGAACAAATAAAAGAGAAAAAGGCTGAAAAGTGGGTCACGGCTGAACATGAAATTAGGAGTTGTGGAGGAAAAAAACTGATGAAAACTGCTCCATGATCTGATCAGTTGAGAGAAGAACAAGGAAAGTTTCTTTGGAATCTCTCTATAAATAGAGAGAAGCACGCACAAGTGAAAAAAAAAAGAAAAAAAAAAGAAGAGGACGGAGGGAAGAGAAAAAAAAAAAAGGCAGTTACCGGAAAAGAGAGCAAATACACACACAGCAAAGACATAGAGAGAACAAAAAAAGAGAGGCACAAACAGAGAGAGCAACATAAAGCAGAGGAGAAATACGCAACACAAGTTTGTATACGGGATTTCACCAGTCCCTTTCTTCTCTATCTCTCTCTCTCTGTCTCCCTCATTCTCAAATAATAATTTTTATTTGGTAATGCAAATAGGATTGGGTTTTATCGGGAGTTCCTAACTTCGTGCATAAAACTTTATACAAGAATCCCTGACTCTTAAATTCTATTTGAATATTATCAAATAAAAATTCTTTCAGTACCAAAATCTTTCTCTCACTCGTCTTCAAATAATTTTTGTTTGGTAAAACAAATAGGATTGGGTTTCATGAGGAGTTCCTAACTCTATAGATGAAACTTTATACAAGAGTCCCTGACTCTTAAATTCTATTTGAATATTACTATATAAAAATTATTTCACTACCAAAATCTCTCTCTCCCTCATTCTTAAATAATAATTTTTGTTTGGTAAAACGAATAGGATTGGGTTTCATGAGGAGTTCCTAACTCTATAGATGAAACTTTATACAAGAGTCCCTGACTCTTAAATCCTATTTAAAAATTACCAAATAAAAATTCTCTCAAATTTTTGGTGCAATGTTTTCATCAATGGAGTCTTTGACTCTATCCCATAATTGGAGTCCTTGACTCTACCATCAAATTAATGGAAACATTAACTCTACCAAATTAATCGTGACTAATTCTTTGGACTTATTAATTCCTTAAAACAAGATTAGAGTTAATAATTCTTAAAATAAAATGACCATAAAATTGGGTTGAGGAAATTTTCTAATTCTAAGTATGTTCACAGTGATTAAATTGCTTCAAAGGGAATTTTCTCTCCTTTAATTAAATTTGGGAATTTTAATCAAAATATTATTGAAATTCCGATAAATAAGCAAACAAAAAAAAGGGAGATGATCCTTGAGACTAAAATCAATTATCTCAAAAATAAATTATGTCAATACTTAATTAAACATCAAGTATTGACTTAAAGATAGATCCATTATTTAAAGATTGGACAAGACCATATTTGAGACTTTAAATCAAAAATCTCAAATTAAGAACTACGAAGTGGCTTGATCCCCACCAAGGGTACGTAGGCAACCTAAAAAAAAATTATTAAGTGCAGCCACAAATAAATAAAAACATACTAGCCTCATCACACGCGCTTCGCGCATGCAATGAGACTTTTTTTAAAATTTTATTTTAGTAGTCTTATTCAGTATTTTGTAACAAAATAAAATTTTGTGTTTTTATTTAATATATATAATTTTTATTTTGAGGGTCTAATTTATAAGTGGATAAAACAATTTAAAAATTAGTAGGAGAATTTTCAAAAAATAAAAATTAATAGGAAAGTGACCCTATTTTTTAGGCAATATTTTAGTGGGAGTTACAATTGCATTTTTACCGGAATGTCCTTTAATTTTGTCTCTACTTAAACATAGAAGTGTTGAGACATTTTTGAACTAAAAAATGAGGAATCCAAACAGGAGAAGCCCCTTAAATAGTAGTATAGAAGATAAAATTTTGTGCTTTTATTTAATATATATAAGTTTTATTTTGAGGGTCTAATTTATAAGTGGATAAAACAATTTAAAAATTAGTAGGAGAATTTTCAAAAAATAAAAATTAACAGGAAAGTGACCCTATTTTTTAGGCAATGTTTTAGTGGGAGTTACAATTGCATTTTTACCGGAATGTCCTTTAATTTTGTCTCTACTTAAACATAGAAGTATAGGGACATTTTTGAACTAAAAAATGAGGAATCCAAACAGGGGAAGCCCCTTAAATAGTAGTATAGATATCCCTTTAAACATTAAAAAAAAAATTAAAAAAAAAAAAAAAAAACCTCATGTAGAAAGACGATATGGTTGGAATCAAAAGGTCTTCTCTTGAAACAAGGGATTGTAATTAAGAGATATATTATCTTGAATGGGCACTACTCACATCAATAAAACTCATACGCCAAAAGGCCTATGAGTGAAATTATGTTTGACGAATTTGACAATAGTTGTTAAACATAATTTGACAATGTTAAACATAAGTTGACAATAGTTGTTAAACATAAGTTAACAACATTTATTAAACATAAGTTGACAATATTTGTTAAAAATCTAACAATTATTGTTAACCATTGGTTAACAATTTTTCGTCAACATATATTAATAGTTTTAAAAATCACGAAACATATGAAAATTTAGTCAGTTTTAAATAATTCAGATAATAAACTTGACTTTATATGCCTAAACATATACAAATCAATATAATAAAAAATAACAATATCATAAACTAATGAAAAACCTTATTTTTCAAAGATAACAAACACAATAAGGATCTCTAGCTAACTTCTAACCACAAAATCTACCATTTTGTCCTTTCTTCTAAAAAAATAAAGAATAAAAACATAGTGTTCACATCTCTAATTCTCCAAAAGATTTTTTTTTTTACTTCGCTTTCTGTTAAATAAAGAAGATTTCTATTAAAGAAATTTATTTATCTATTTCTAGGAATATATTTCTTGAATATTACGGTAAAGAGATATACTAATATTATAAGTGTAATAATAAATAAATAAATAATTTTATCTATTTTTGGAATATATGTATTGAATACATATGGATTATTTGAAGTTTTGAACTATGTATGATATAAAAGTAATAAAAGGAAAATAAAAACGTATGGTCATACAATTTTTTTCCAACATTTGAGGGGCCATGAATTAAATTATATATATGTGTGTATTTTATAAAAATTAGTGGTGGATAGGTAGATTACGATGGGTTCCAGTTCGCTCAATTGGTAGAATCTCTGATAGTTGAATAAGAAATTTGAGATTTGGTGTCTTAGTTTGTTGATAAATAGCGCAATCATTAGAAACAGATGTCATAAGTTGAAACTTTATAAATAATAATAAAAAAAAATCATATTTTACTTATTAAAGATTAATTATTTCATATTGAGAAACAAACACGCATACAAAGGAGAAGGAATGAAGTTCTAGCACAAAAATACTCCACAATTTCACTAAAAGTCTTGATAAGTTTTAAGGAATAATAGGTAAATTTTTACTTGTTAAAGATCAATTTGATCCAATTACTTTTCCTGCTCAAAAGAAATGCTCGGATTGGCAGATAAAACACTTCCCTAGATTTGGAATCGAATTTTAAGTTGAGGGTTTGCAATTTAATTTAATTTAATTTTTAAGGTAGCTATCTTTCAATCTCTTGAATCATATCATCAATGCAATTACACGACTTTTCTGAAACCAAAATGACAATCTCTGCCAATTGCCCTTAAACAACGGAAACGTGCATCATCACGTTATTGGCAGGATCTAGAACAGTGGTCTTATTTATATATCCTTGTATATGGAAAATTATTAGGTGTTCTCAGAATATCATAAATACATGTTTCTTTCTCTTGTATGAATGGTGGGTCCCACTATAAATTTAATTAGTGAGACCCACCGTTTATGTGAGAGGAAGGAATACACATTTATGATACTCCGGAAGTACACAATAATTTTCTCTCATATATATATATATATATATATTTGGGCATAATTTGATCGCCGTGAAAACCATACATCGCTTCAGCCAAAAAAAAAAAAAAACAACAACAAAACAAAACAAAACAAAATAGAGAAACCATATATCGCTTCGTTTGTTAATGGTTTGCACTAACAGTTACAGGGCCATTATTTCTATTTGCAATGTAAGTCACATCAGCACAGCTTGCATGTTGGCTTACTACTACAGACAAATTTAATTTAACTTACTCGTAATATATACATATAAAAATGACGCCTAAGTGGTGCGTGACCTCGGTGAAGTATGCTGTTCGGATCAATGGGCAACCATGCGGCCATATCCAACCGACCCGTGGACTGAGGCAGGGTGACCCACTGTCACCTTACCTCTTCCTCATTTGTGCTAAAGGCTTATCGGCATTGCTTCATCAGGTCACCCACAGGAAAGCCATCAAAGGAGTGGCTGCCTCAGCCCAGGGTCCAAGGGTGTCCCACCTCTTTTTTGCGGATGATAGTTTGGTGTTTGGAAGAGCTTCGGTGAGTGAAGCAAAGGAAATCCAACGGATCCTAAAGGTCTATGAACTCTCCTCCGGCCAGCAATTAAATAGCAATAAAACCTCCTTGTACTTCAATCCCAACACCGACAACGCAACAAGGGAGAGAGTGAAAATCATGTTTGGTGCTCAAGTCATCAAGCCCCACGAAGCCTACCTCGGCCTACCATCTCTTGTGGGAAGGTCAAAAAACAACACCTTTGCCCATCTCAAACAGAGGATGGCTAACAAAGTGTCGGGTGGAAGAAGAAGCTCTTAACACACGCTAGAAAGGAAGTCCTAATTAAGTCGGTAGCCCAAGCAGTGCCTTCATATACAATGAGCTATTTTCTGCTACCCAAGAAATTGTGTGAGAAACTGATAGGAATGATCAGACAATTCTGGTGGGGTCAGGTAAAGAATGAGAAGAAACTTACATGGCTGAGCTAGGACAAAATGTGCATACCAAAGTACAATGGAGGGCTAGGCTTCTTAGACCTGAGAAGTTTCAATTTGGCTTTGTTGGCTAAACAGGGATGGCGGTTGCAAACAAACTCCTTATCCTTGTTCTGCTGAGTATACAAAGCTAAATATTTTCCGCACTATAGTTTTGAGGAGGCAACTATGGGCCGAAGTCTGTCATATGCTTGGAGAAGTTTGATGGCGGCTCAAGGAGTAATCCGAAAGGGAATGAGATGGCAAGTTGGGTCAGGAAACAAAATCAGGGTGTGGAGGGATAAATGGATCCCTAGGCCGAGCTCCTACAAGGTCATTTCACCAGAGTTTCAAAACTCAAAGGATGCTCTGGTTTGTGAGCTCATAAACAGAGCATCCAACGAATGGGATATTGACAAGCTCAGTCAATGGTTCATTCCCGAGGACAGGGACACGATATTAGGAATTCCCCTGAGTTCAACCAACACCAGTGACAGGTTGGTCTGGGCAGAAACTAAGAATGGAAAGTTCATCGTGAAAAGTGCATACACTCTGGCACTAGAGGAGCTTAAGAATTCGGAATCGGCGGAATGCTTAAACGGAGTGGCTAGAAGAAAATTATGGAAGACAATTTGGAACCTAAATATCCTGCAGAAAATTAAGCATTTTGCATGGAAAGTGAGTCGGAACATCCTCGCTTCTAAGGAAAATCTGGCCAAGAGGAAAATAACTCCGGACGGAGTATGTGAACTATGCGGGAGAGATGAGGATACCACTGGCCATCTTCTTTGGCTCTGCGAACATGCAAAGGAAGTTTGGAAATGCAGCAAGTTTGCCTTTCCTTTTGAGTTTTCAGCGAAGGGAAAGTTCCTTGACGTTGTTGAGTGACTACAACGGTGCAAACACCATCGGCCTAGGCTGTTGGAATAGTTCATCTCTGTCTGTTGGGGCATTTGGAAAAACTGGAACAATCTTCGAATGGGTGGCAAGGGAAAGGCTGGTCGAACCATCCTGAGAAATGCCATGCTGCTGGTAGAGGATTATCATGTCGTAAATGCACCCAAAACAGAACACATGTTGGCTCCTACTGGGCCGGTTTCCTGGCAACCTCCAAGCCACGGGCTTTACAAAGTGAATATAGACGGGGCGGTGTTCTCAAAAAGGAAACAAGCTAGGGCAGGGGTGGTTATTAGAGATGGCGATGGAGAAGTGATTGCCGCACTTAGCAAACAGTGGGGATTCCCATTGGGAGCCATTGAGGCCGAAGCAAAAGTATTAGAAAAGAAGGTTTAGGAAGTTTGGAGAGAAAATACTTGTGAGAAGATATTTCTCATTTATCAAAATCAGAAAAATATACAAGAGTTCTTAATTAGATGAGTCCCTGTTTCTATATATACAGCAACAGAGGAACTAAGACCCAAAACAGAAAATTAACTAACTTCCTAATCTACCGGAAATGCAACAGAACCATTAGATGCTTGACAGGTGGATCACTAATACAATTAGGCTGAAGTAAATTACTTCACATGCTAAGCACGTGACCTCATTAATCAACACACTGTCGTTTAACTCTTCAGCTTGCTCTGTTCTTCACGCGTGTCGTTTTGCCTTGCACTTGATGCTTTGGCTTTGTCCCTTTTATGTGATTCAGTTCCAGCTTCAACACTCCCCCTCAAGTCCTGAACTTCAAGTTCTGAGACTTGACCTTCCTGAACTGAAACTTGATCCGTGATTTGTGCATTTACAATCCTGGGAACAAAAATGTCCTTCAAACCCAACTTTCCAGAAAGTCTTGTAAAAGCTGAGAAACCAAGTGCTTTGGTAAAAATATCTGCCACTTGTGAATTAGTAGCAACATGAAACGTTTTAATCATACCCTCCATGATTTTATCCCTTACCAAATGACAATCCACCTCAATATGCTTTGTCCTTTCGCGGAAGACTGGATTTGCAGCTATATGCAGGGCTGCTTGGTTATCACAGAACAGCATAGCTGGTCTTGTATGATTCACCCTTAAATCTTTAAGTATTTGCAGCACCCAAGTGACTTCACACGCTACACTTGCCATTGCTCTGTACTCAGCCTCAGCTAAGGACCTTGAAACAACACCTTGCTTTTTAGACCTCCATGAAATTAATGACTCTCCTAAGAAAACAGCATAACCTGTTAAAGATCTTCTAGTGTCAGGGCATCCAGCCCAATCCGCATCACAAAAACTCTTGATATGCAGATCAGATTGGCTTGGGAAAAATATGCCTTTTCCTGGTGAGCCTTTTATATATTGAAGTACTCTGTTAGCAGCTAGTAAATGGGGCTCTCTTGGCTGTGATACATACTGACTTAGCCTATGTACAGCATATGTGATGTCTGGTCTTGTCAAAGTAAGGTATAAAAGTCTCCCAATAAGCCTTCTAAACTGAGCAGGATCTGTCAATGGCTTTCCTTCATATTTTGACAACTTTAAGTTTTGCTCCATGGGAAACTTGACTGGTTTGGAACCTAGAAAGCCTGTATCTTCCAAAATTTCCAAGGCATACTTTCTCTGGTTCAAGCTTATACCTGCATTAGTTCTAGCCACTTCAAGCCCTAAGAAGTACCTTAAGGACCCCAGATCCTTCAAACCGAATCTGTCATCAAGAACTCTTTTCAAATGTTGAACACAAGTTGGATTATTACCAGTCAACAATATATCATCTACATAAACCAAGAGAACTGTGAATGAAGCTCCCTGTGTGTGTGTAAACAAGGAATAATCAGATTTTGATTGAATGAAGCCCATTTGCAAAATGGTGGATGAAAACTTCTCAAACCATTTTCTAGAAGCTTGTTTCAATCCATAAAGACTCTTATTCAATTTACATACCAAATGCTCCCCTTTGCTGTGAAAACCGGGTGGTAAGCACATGTAAACATCCTCAACCAATTCACCATGGAGAAAAGCATTATTGACATCCATTTGGTGAAGAAACCACCCATGCACAGCAGCCAAAGACAAGACAATTCTGACTGAAACTGACTTAGCAACAGGACTAAAGGTTTCTGAATAATCCAAACCAAGCCTTTGGGTAAAACCTTTGGCAACCAAAAGAGCTTTGTACCTCTCTATGGAACCATCTGAGTGATACTTAACCCTATAGACCCATTTATAGCCAATGGGAGACTTACCTGCAGGTAAAGAGGTTAGTGTCCAAGTATTGTTAAGCTCCAAAGCTGCTATTTCCTTGTCCATGGCAGCTTTCCATTCAGGAAACTGAACTGCCTGAGAGAATGAAACAGGTTCGGAAGGAACAGAACTAACAGCCATGACAAAGGAAGCAAACTGAGGTCCAAGATGTGAGTAACTGAGAACATGTGAAATGTCATAAGGCAAACCAGAAGCAGGCTTGGTACTAACTGCTTTACAAGAATAATCAGCAAGGTAAGAGGGTGGGTGATGGGGTCTGGTTGATCTCCTTAAGGCAGGTAAGGAAGATGATGAGGAAATAAGCAAAGGTTGATCAAGGGAAGGGGATGAGGAAGGAACAACAGGATCCAAATCTGAATGTAAAGACACATCAGGTTGGGAATCACAAAAGGAAGTATTAGAAGAAGAAGTAGGATCAAAAGGAAAAGCAGGTTGGGAAGTGGCCAAGGTTGAATCAACCAAAGGAAGGGTAGGAGGATCAGTAGGTGGATTAGAAACAAAAGATGCATCAGAAACACAATGGGGAAACACAAAAGAATCAAGATAAGAAGTGGAAGGATGATCAGATGAGAGAAAAGGAAAATTATGTTCATAGAAGATGATGTCCCTTGAAAAATGAATAGAATTGGATTCAAGGTCAAGAACCTTGTATCCTTTAATGCCATGAGGATAGCCTAAGAAGACACATTTTCTGGCCCTAGGTGCAAATTTGTGCCTATTATGTGGTAAAGTGGATATGTAACACAAACAACCAAAAACCTTTAAATGTTTATAAGATGGAGAGGACTTAAAAAGCAATTCATATGGACTTTTGTTATTTAGAAGTTTGGAAGACAATCTATTAATGAGATAGACAGCAGTAAGAATGCAATCACCCCATAAACATAAAGGCACATTGGATTGAAATTTTAGTGCTCTTGCAACATTGAGAATGTGTTGATGCTTCCTTTCAACAATTGCATTTTGTTGAGGAGTATCAACACATGACAATTGATGCAAGATGCCTTTGGAATGAAAAAAATTCCCTTAAGAAGAATTCTGTACCATTGTCACTCCTAATAGTCTTAACAGAAGCATGAAACTGAGTATAAACCATGTTAACAAAACTAGGAATGAAAAACTGAGTATCAGATTTATTCTTGAGAAGATAAACCCAAGTACAACGAGAGAAATCATCAACAATTGTTAAGAAATACCTAAAACCTTCAACAGTACAAGTAGAAAAAGGACCCCACAAGTCACAATGAACAAGTTCAAAAGGCTGAACAGATACATGACTACTAGAAGGAAAAGGTAACCTCTTTTGCTTAGAGAGGTGACAAACTTCACAACAATCAGAATTATTGAAAACCTCAGAACTTACAGTCTTATTTAACAAAGAAAGCTTTGAAAAAGAAGGGTGTCCCAATCTGCTGTGCCATAAAGTAGAAGAGGTATGGCCAGCAGAAGCAACCAAGGCAGTAGGAGCAATCTGAGAAGCAGGAGCTTGCAGCAGATACAGCCCTTGACACTCTTTACCCAGACCAATCATGCTCCATTGAGCTAGGTCCTGGATAAAACACCAATGTCCAAGAAAAATAAGACAACAAGAAGATTTTTGTGTAAGTTTGCTAATGGAAATAAGATTGAAACTAAAAGTAGGAACACATAAAACATTTGTGAGTGTTAAAGTGGGTGAAATTTGCACACTGCCTATATGTGTTACTAAGGCTTGATCCCCATTTGGCAAGAAAACATAGGAATGGACAGTAGAAGTGATTGTAGTAAGTTGTGACACTGAGTGGACTATATGGTCAGTAGCACTAGTGTCCAAAATCCAAGCTTGAGATTTAAAATGAGGTCTAGGAACAATGTGGGCAGAGAAAACAGAATGTGTAAAATTGGGAGGAATCCAAAAGGGATTACCTGAAAAATTTGAAGCATCAATAGTAAAGGAGGAAGATGAGTTAGGTGGTAAGGCCTGTTGAATAATGGGAGCAGATGTCATGACAGGAGCAACTTGATGAGCAGTAGAAGTACCAATGCCTGAACCAGGAGCTGTGACTGCTTTTAGATAGTTAAGGAGTTGCTCACATTGGACCTGAGAAATGGGACATTGAGGCTGAAAACTTTGGACAGGAGTCTGTGGAGAAGCAAACATAGTACCAAAGGAAGGCTGTGGAAGGAGTCCAGCTTCAGATTGAGAGCTGTGATTAGGGAAACCAGCATTATTTTGGACCAAATTTGGATTGGTTGAGGCAAAACCATCCATGTTTCCAAAATGTCCAGAAGGCAAAATTGCTGAAACATGATTTGCCATAGCTTGATTACTTCCCTTGTGCTTGTAGCCTGGAGGATACCCATGTAACTTATAACATTTGTCTGCAATATGACCACTAAGGCCACAATAAGTACAAATGGGTTTATCCTTCTTGAAATGACCTTTGTTACCACGATTTCCTTGATTCTGCCCTTGATTGCCATTAAAACCCTTAGCATGATTAACAAACATAGCTGTAGCCTCAGTAGGATAAACTACATTGACTCCATGCCCAAAACTCCTTCTCTTTTCTTCTTGCAATATCAAGGAGCAGACCTTGCTAATAGATGGAAAAGGCTCAAGCAATAAAATTTAACCTATTATATTCCCATAACTATCGTTTAATCCCATCAAGAAACGGAAAACATGTTCTTTATGTTGTGCTTCCAATTGAGAAGCCTTAGAACCACATGTGCAAGTACAATTGCATACAGTGAAAGGTTGAAAATTGATAAACTCATCCCACAGAGTCTTAAACCTAGTGAAGTATGAACTTACTGTGAGTGTACCTTGAGAAAGACGAGCAATTTCCTTTTGCAGCTTAAATTGCCTTGGAGTATTGCCCTGTGAAAGTCTGTCTCTGAGATCAATCCATAAATCCCTCACAGTGTTGATGTACATCACACTTGCCTTGAGATCCATGCTGAGAGAGTTGGTCAGCCATGAGAGCACAGTGGTATTACACCTACTCCAAGAGTTGTACAATGGAGAAGTAAGGTCTGGCTGTGGAATCGAACCATTCACAAAACCAAATTTGTTTCGTGAACTTAGAGCCAAGAACACTGATCTCGTCCAACTCAAATAATTCTTTGGACCGGTTAAAGGTTGCGAAGTAAGAACTATTCCTGGACTCTCACTGGCTGGAAGAAAGTAAGGATTGTTAGCAGATTCATCTGCCATTGTTGTGCTCGGAGAAGGCACAGATTGAGTGGAAGATTGTGCTTGATTGGCTGTTGAATCAGAAGCCATGAAAACCTAGAATTTCAAGCGAAATTAAGAAGAAAAAGGAACTTTGAATACCAAAAGCTGTTTCGCAACTAGAATATCAAGCAAATCACGAAGAAAAGAAGAACTTTTGAAGACTAAAAACTGTTTGGCAACAGCGAAAATGAAAGAAAATCAAAAGAATCTTGCTCTGATACCATATTAGAAAAGAAGGTTTAGGAAGTTTGGAGAGAAAATACTTGTGAGAAGATATTTCTCATTTATCAAAATCAGAAAAATATACAAGAGTTCTTAATTAGATGAGTCCCTGTTTCTATATATACAGCAACAGAGGAACTAAGACCCAAAACAGAAAATTAACTAACTTCCTAATCTACCGGAAATGCAACAGAACCATTAGATGCTTGACAGGTGGATCACTAATACAATTAGGCTGAAGTAAATTACTTCACATGCTAAGCACGTGACCTCATTAATCAACACACTATCGTTTAACTCTTCAGCTTGCTCTGTTCTTCACGCGTGTCGTTTTGCCTTGCACTTGATGCTTTGGCTTTGTCCCTTTTATGTGATTCAGTTCCAGCTTCAACAAAAAGCATGGGAAGTTGGTATACTCTTTGCCAGGGACGTGGGGATCAGAGATGTGGAATTTGAGGGAGACCCGTTGGAAGTTTGCAATGCATTACAAGGCTTGACATCCCCACCCTCGTCAGTGGCTAACATTCTCACCGGTTTTTTAAACCTTGTATCACATTTTAGGCAGTGGAAGGTGTCCCACAATAAACGTCCCTGCCCACTTACTAGCTCAACATGCCCAACATGTTGGAGATTATGTTGCATGGCTTGAGGAATGCCCTAGCTTGATTAAGCATGCATGTGCTCAAGACAAATGTAATCTGCTATCTTGATTTCAATGAAGCTAAGTATTTCCTATCAAAAAAATAAAATAAAATAAAATAAAAGACGACTAATGCAAGAGGACCTATTTTTCAAAGCAAAAGGACACTTACTTTCAAAGCAAATTTAATTTAACTGACTCGTGACTCGTAATAGTTACATATGAAAATGACATTAATTAAATCATATCCCCAATGCAAGAGGACTTTGTTTCAAAGCAAAAGGACACTATTTTTCAAAGATAATTTAATTTAACTTTTTTCCGTAATAGGTAGTATGAAAATAACATTAATTAAATCACAGCTTGCAATATACTAATTTTAAATCATATCGTCAATGTAAGAGGACATTAATTAAAATTAGTTTGTAACCTCATGTATATGCATGAATACACTTAAAAATATACAATAAGATGCATAATATAATTTATATATATATAATTTAAATACCATTGATAGTCATTTTTATATTTTTTTTAACTCCTTAAAAATTTTTGTAAGAATATTATTAGGTATAAAATATAAATTGTCCATTTTATTTATTTATTTATTATTGTGAAGCACTTTTTTTTTTTTTACGATTTATTTTTTCTAGGCTCTTTGGTTTTTGCACTTAATAACTTACTTGAATGAATATTTATGATGTGATCCCAAATTTGATTCTAATATTAAGAAATAAAATTCTTTAAGAATAAATAATTTAAGACACATGGCGCAAAATTAGAACTCTAATTTGGAATTCTAATTTAAGTTTCTCTCAACTTTACCTATTATTATTACTAGTGTGTAACCTCGTGCATATGCACGGGCAGATTTAAAAACAATCACAATTACATATTTTATATATATATATATATATATATATGATTTGAAATCTAATTGGATTTAGACTCTTCGGTTTTTGCCTCCAATAATTTACTTGTCACAAAAATTAATAAATTAGATAGGACACATAACGCAAAATTAAACTCTAATTAAAATTTAGTCTAAAATCTAATTGAATTTAGACATTTTGATTTTTGCACCTAATAATTCACTTGACATAAAAATTTAAAAATTAAATGACACGTGACACAAAATTAGACTCCAATTTAGAATTTAATCAAATTTTCACTCTACTTTAGCTATTAATATATATATATATATATAACTTTTAAAATTGAATTTTTTTAGTTATATAATTATGTTTTTTATGATTTATTGTATTGGACTCCACATTTTCTACATTAAATTAACTAATTTGGTACAAAAATTTAAAAATTTAGATTAGATGGGACACATGGCGCAAAATTAAACTCTAATTAAAATTCAATTTTTACCAAAATTAACTCACTTTTTACAAAATTCTAAAATTTAGATTAGATGAGACACATGGCGTAAAATTAGATACTAATTGAATTCCAATTTGAAATTTAATTGGATTTTCTCTCTGCTTTACCTATTATTATATATATAGACTAGTGTGTAACCCCGTGCATATGCACAGGCAGATTTAAAAACAATCACAATTACATATTATATATATATGATTTGAAATCTAATTGGGTCTAGACTCTTCGGTTTTTGCCTCAAATAATTCACTTGCCACAAAAATTAACAAATTAGATAGGACACATGGCGCAAAATTAAACTCCAATTAAAATTTAATCTAAAATCTAATTGAATTTAGACCTTTTGATTTTTGCACCTAATAATTCTAGAATTTAGATTAGATGAGACACATTGTGTAAAATTAGACACTAATTGAATTCCAATTTGAAATTTAATTGGATTTTCTCTCTGCTTTACCTATTATTATATATATATATATATATATTATTATTATTATTATAATATAGATTAGTATATTGCAAGCTGTGGTTTAATTAATGTCATTTTACCTATTACGGGTAAGTTAAATTTTCTTTGTACTCAGTAACTATATTGGGGTAATAAAAAGAGATAATATTATAAGATAGAAATTCTACTCTAATCTATTATAAGTGTATATGTGTGTAAAGTTTCTTCCTAAAAACTTGAACTCCAACCCTTGTCTCTTACATTTCACAAGTACTTATGTAACAATCAAATTGCTAAAATAATCCATTCAATCCAACAAGATGCGTATCCCCCCCCCCCCCCCCCCCCCCCTCCCAAAACAATAGTCTCAATTTTTTATTGAAAGATGAAAAATCCAATCTGAATTTTATCTGGCTTCTTTCAAGAAAGAGCTAAGCAAAAGTTAAATGACGCACTCTCCTAACTCAGTGGTGAGAATGACAGTGACAATGATCAAAAAAGCTCAAATGCAGCACATGGAAATCTAACCAATGGAATTCCTGGATCTGCTTTCAAGAATGATAAGGCCAAAATGAATTTGACCTATTGAATTGACCATTGTTGACTAATTATCAGCAATTCAGCAAAATGTGGCCTCTTCTCTGGAAGAATGTGAGGCAATTCAATAGGCACAATAATGTGAGTATGTGGTCCAACAAGAAAGTGTGATATCCAATAATAATTTCTTGAGAAAAAGCCAAAAAGGATGTGATGAATAGCAATAATGTTATGATCGCATGTGATATGCAGCAATAATGTTCTGACAATTCACCTTAGGACAATTAGCACAGTGAATCCTGTGAATTCTCTACCGACGCAAGAAGACAAGTTATCTTTACAAGCACGTACAATGGCTCCTTCAAAGTCTCTCAGACTAGATAGATAATGAAAATTCTGTAAAACCTTATATATCAATAATTTGAATAACTGAGAGATTGGATACCACAAAATCATTATCATTTTTGAAACACAAGTGAGATAAGCATGTACATGTTCTTCCAATAAAATTGTAATATCATATTCCATGAATGCAAACAAAAAATGTCCAACAAATTTATCATCCTCAAAATATTTTAATACATCTCTTTTGAGAATGTCAAACTCAATAAGATACTCAATCTTATCCAGAAGATCGGAAAACGTTAGTTCCATTTAATTGTTCAAATTTACTTAATTGTTGATGCATCGTACTAACTATGATTAACTCAACAAAAATTTTCAGAAATTAGTTTAAAATTTTAATTAAAATCCAAGTTTCTTATTCGAAGATAAAAGATTTATGATTTTATCATTTAAGTTAATTAGAACCGATGATAACAACAATCATCATAGAGCATACATCATAAATTCAAATCTTATTGTATCTATTAAAAAAATAAATAAAAATCTAAAGGGTCCGAAATAGATTTCCGGCCAGTAATTAATGGTGGAGTTACAAACTGTTAACTCTGAACTCGGATCCATAACAAAGTGTTGCTTGTTTTATTCGGGTTAGGGTTGACAAGCGCTTGTGAGTGTCGATCTGTACAACACTGCAGGGTTAACATGTCATATCTTATTTTAAAACTTGTTTAAGATTTATTTTTAGAACAGACTTGTTTATGATTTAAATAAAAATCAAAACCAAAAACACCTAAACTGAGAAAAAGAAAATCCAACTCTATAGAACCTTTCATCTTTTCTCTACCTTCACCACTGGAGTAAGCTTGAACACTGCCAACGAGAACCGTGTCTCAACACTTCATTTAATAACTAGATTATAATTTAAAAAAAAAAAAAACTTAAAACCCCAAGACTAAAAAAGCGATTTGTATTTCTTTGGAGACCCACGTGGATCATGCAAGGGTTTAAAAATAAATTGTTGACCATTGCATCCTGGTCACTCTATTCAACCGTCCCAAAAGATGCACGTCTAACTGCCGAGCTAATCATATTTTACCTATTAAATATCGATTTGATCCAATAGCTTCAAGGAAGTGGTCGAAAAGAAATGCTTTTGATTGGTAGATAAAACTCCCTTTCTTAGGCTTGGACTTCAATAAACACCATCTACAAATTCACATAAAATGGAGAGATCATCCATTCTTAAGATTTAGTTTTTATATCTAATATTCTTACTTTATACCACTCCATTTCAAATTTTAAGTAATGTGACATCAAATCTATTTTTAGGTTTGTAATATTTAACTTAAACCATAAAATGGTTTTGTTCAAAATAGATCCTAATTCATCAAGAACTTGAAGTTTACTTCGGTCAATATGGCACAAGCACGGCAACAGAAATTCTAGACCAAAGAAAAAGCCAATGGTAAAAATTGAGGTAAAATGATTTTTTTTTTTTTTTTCCCCCGCGGGGGGAGGGGGGGGGGGGGGTGTTCATAAATTTCGGTGGTATAGAAATGACTTTTGAAATAATTTATGCCAAGGACCGTCCCGTAAATAGTTTTCAATCGGCTTCCCAAAGAAAATAATAAAACGTAAATAAGGATTCAAATGATAATTAATAGAACATTGACTGTCAAAGTAAATAAAATAAATTTTTAAGTTTATTAGAAAAATACGCGGTACAAATTGTTAAGTTTATTAGGTTAGTTTTAAATAAATTCTTATTTAATTGTACTTGATACAATGAGTTTCTATTTGCATTTGAATATTATGTGTATTTTAGAAAGTCATACATCAATAAAACTTGATTTTAAATAAGAAGGGAGACTGAATTTGTTTTTCTATTGAGCAAAATTTCATCTTGCAGATTGGATTCTCCGGAAGAAAACTAATTATTTTTCTGCTATATTTTTATTTTGTCCCTTCATTCGATGCCATGTATACCAGCCTTTCGTATTTCACATTCATAATGTGTTGGTCAAGAGATTTGAATGACCGGTATTGTTTAGGTGTGTGAGATATAATGGCAATAAGGTGGTTGGTATTGTTTAGATGCATGAGATGTGTGGAAACACAATAATAATGAAAATAACACAAAAAGAAATTGAATAAATAATTTTGAATATTATTACTTTGAAAAAAAATTACACAATACTATTGGGATTGAGGTGCAATACTCACTCTTTTTGAAGAGATTTAAGCCCTCGGTTGACTAATCTTTGTAATCGGTGCAAACTAATCTCCCCCATGATAAATCAGCGTAACAAATGCCGTATAGCTATAACAAACTCTACACAAAGTATTCAAACTCAAAGCTTTAACAGAAATAATACTATTCTTCTATATTAGCTCTCATATCTTTATATTTATGTTGTAATATTTATTCATTTTAATTAAATAATATTAAAATGCTACAACAAGATGTAATTACAATTAATATTACTAGTTAGATTAATTTTTCCTGAGCTTTCCTTCTTCTTTATTCTTGTTAGTAACATATGAAATATATAATTGAAATTAATTTCTCAAATGTAATTCTTATGGTATGCCACAAAATGAGCAGTACTATAGATGTACCACATAGGGCCGTCTTTTTTTATTTTTCATACACTACCTTAGTTATGAATTATGATTCCAAACAACAGATTTCAAATCCAACGGTTTTTGGTATTTTATAACTGATTAACTAAATCCACTTTTCAGTTTTTTTTTTTTTGTTTTTTAAAAAAAAAACCACTTTTCACACAAGTTTAACTGCACTTATTAATACAGGACCGTTTGATAGAGATCTTGTGCTTAGATTTTTTACAAGAAAAGTATTAATTGCATCCTCTTCTTGCCCTTATACTTTTCAACGTAAGATTTCAAAACCGACAAAAAAAAAAAAAAAAAAATCTCATTGGGGGATCCAAAGCATGATAAAGTTTATAGTACAATAACAGGGCAAGAGATGACGTAATGATACTATAGAAGTGTTGACATCATATATCATGAGATATGGTTGCAGTTGCTGCACTCTTTTTTTTTATTATTATTATATATATCCTTATCGGGTAGTTCATTTGATCACTGCGAGAACCACATTAGAGAGTTGAGTTGACACTTGAGATAGTTTTCACTTACAGACACAGTTATAGGCTCACGCTCGATATTGTTTCAGCTGCTACGTACCAACACATAACACAATTGGTAACTGAGGTACGCTTTCATAACATTTCAAAAAAAAAAAAAAAAAAAGGTCTTTTTATCCTAAATTTTTAATATTGCAAAAAGCACCATCCAAATATAGTCACTGATTTTTCCTTAAAAAAAAAAAAAAAAACCTATAGTCGCTGAACTTTAATGGGCAATATAGCATGTGTTGCCTCTCACAAACTAGATGATAGATGCTGAGATTTTCAATCAATATTCAGCATTGCGTTCATTAACTCTATTTTAATTTGTAATACCTTTTTTTTTAGTGCCGGTCTTTTTCAATTCTTTGAATAAATTTTAGCTTTGGTTTGGTTACAATATTGAAATAACTATCACCACCTTTCCCTAGTTTAGGATAGATCGATGGTGTTTTTGTTTTAAATCTTCAATACCAGCACCATACAAGAATTATTTGCCGAATTTTCTGCCAATAATTATTAACGGACAATAACATGTCCTACCCCTCACAAATTTTAATTATAATAGTTGCTCCGATTCTCAATTAAAATAATAATTCTAGTACGATACAACTTCACAAATACTTTACAATAACTACCTTATATATTAGACTCTAATTAGTTATTTGTCATTATCATATGAAACAATCATTTTCCTTCCACCATTCACAATCTATAAAGTGTGTGTGAAAATATGTGATATTAAAATTATTCTTTCAAGTATTAATTTTTTATATAGGAAGAATTATTCTTTCATTTAATATAAAGCATACATTCCTTGACTGTCTTTTAATCTATTATATTCTTTCTCCCAATGTTTGCCTTTTTCTTTCAATTCATTCTTATCTTGGGTTTGCATTGGAATGTTGATTCAAATATCACAAATGAAAATCATTGGTCTCAATTTTAGTATATCATTTAAACTCCATCAATTATCTATATATTATAAAACCGAAGACCTTAACCAACATTTGACTTTTTATTGACTTTCTAAGAGCTTACCACATAGGTGTAGTAACTCTCACATTTTTCCACACTATTATTATTTTTTTAATTTAAATTATTATTTAGGTACCCAATAGATAAACTTTAGTGACCACTAATATAAATTTGTCTTCTAACTCTTATATATGCACATGACAACATAAAGCCATAGTGTCATTTTTATTGTTAGGGACAATCATTTACGTTGGATTTTATATATATTCCTTTCCTTACATTTGAGCTATTGCAACTTCTTGCTAATATATATATATATATATATATAAAAGAGCAATATTAGATTTCAAAATCAACAAAAATATAATCTGTTATATATGATGGGCTCGATTTAGAATGGGCCACGTCATTATTTATTTGCAAAGATATTTAACAACCGAGCTATTCTTTTCAAGATATCAATCATATCATGCAATATGAGATTTTTTGTTTCAAAGACTTGAGCCAATCCATTATCTATATGCAAACGGCCCTAAAGACTGAGCAATATATTCTTTTCAAACATAACACGCAATATGCTTTCTGTTCAGAGAAAGCTGTTGCACCTATCTTTGATACTTCGGAAAATATCTCTATATACATCTTCTCATTGGCCAATAAATCATTTATCTTCAACGGTTAAGGTCCGTTACGTCCGTAGTCCGTATATATATAATTTCCAATCATATAAGTTTAATGAATCTAAGTTTTGTAAGACTAAAAATGAAAATTAATCTATTTAATTATCTCAAATCACAGCCAGCTCTAGCATATAAGCAAGAGAGGCAGTCGCCTAAGGCCCCGCGTAAAAAAAAAGGCCCCCTAATTTTAACCCATAGAGTTATTTCTTTCATTTTAATATTTTTAATTAAGCCCAAATATTAGCCAATAAATAAAATAGCATTTTTTTTATAAAAAAGGAATTCTACGTTCACAATATTTTCACAATACTTTCACAATAAATTCTAAATAATAGGATGTTATTGCTATTATTAGTGGTTAAAAAAATAATTTCAATGGTGGGTTCAAATTAGAAATAGTAACAACTTAATACCTAGAATTTATTGTGAAAATGTTATGAATTTAGCACTTCTAAAAAAAAAAAGCAATACACAAAAAATTTCACAAGATTTTTCACAACAATTGAGTTGGCAAATTTTTACTAATTCTCATCTACGTCCACCATTAAGTCACCTTTTTACTTACCATTATTATTCTGCCACATCAACAGATGTGAAATATTTTGTCAAATTTTTTGCATCTACAAAAATTCTAAAAAAAAATATTCTAGGTGGTTCATATTAATTAGTAATTTTGTATATAATAAGATAATAAAGTTTAAGCAATATTTAGATTTGTTTAAAAAAAAGGTCATTTTTAAATATATAAAAGGTCTCAATTCATTTTTTGCCTTAGGCCCCTCAATGCATCAAGCCGCCTCTGTCTCAAATATAGTTTATTTATTAATCATTAGTATACATTTACGAAGTGATAAAAAAATTGCACTCGTGGTACTTACTTTACACTAGCCTTAAACCGTGGCATGCACAAACACTTTTTTTTGTCGTTTAATCGTTTCTCTTTTATTGTAGAATTTTAGTTAAATTCAATTTATTTTCATTCTAATTAAAATTTATATACAACTTCAATGGACAGATATAGTTATACCTGTAGTAAAAATTGTAAGATTTTTTTTTTTTTTTTTTTGAGAAGCAAGAATTGTAAGTAAAACCATAATTAGTTTCAATGATAAAGTTTGCATATATTTTCTTCGAATTATATATTTTATAGGTTAAAATATAACAATCTGACCTTCACCTATAGATAAATAAATAAAAAGAGTAAAAACTTAATTTATATAATTACAGATCAGATAACACTACAATCTACTGAATACATTTTCCATCATCATTTTATATTGCATAGCAGAATTACTATCCGAATATACTTTGCTAATTTATTCTCTATATATAAATATATATTTTTTCTTTTCTTTTCTCTAAGTGGAATTTGTCATTTATCTTGTGTATGTGTGTAAGAATCGATATTTAAATCTTTTTTTTTTTTTATAAAAAGAATAATAATAGAAAAATGGTGTAAGAACAAGTACCTTGCATTTTTTTTTCCTCCTGTTGTTGCTACGTAAGTATAATTCCCTAAAAATAATTTTAAAAGTAAGATACTTCAGAGCTCGTAAAATCTTTCAAGTAAAATATATAATAACTTCGTTACATACGTATATCCCCAATTCAATTTTTTTTTAATATAAAAATTTAGAACAATTCAAGTAGTCTTTAATGTAACTATGTATGTAAACTCTCACATAATTTTCTTTAGTGGGTTGTTTTACTGTATGTGATCTCTTTTTATCTTAAATTGTTTCATATATTAATTACTATATTGAAATCATATTTTATATTGTTCTTTTAGTGGAATTTATGTTAGATTTTGTTTCATTTTATGCCAATAATGATATATTGATACACTTAGATTAGACTAAAGTAGGATACCTATATCATATAATATCTATATATGTGTATGTGTGTGTGAGATTTAAAAAATGTCACCTCTTGACTCCAAGAATTTAATAAGATTCATTTTTGATAACATAAATAAAGAAACTAACCGGAACTTGATGGAGAATTTA
This sequence comes from Quercus rubra, assembly GCA_035136125.1. Lineage (NCBI taxonomy): Eukaryota > Viridiplantae > Streptophyta > Magnoliopsida > Fagales > Fagaceae > Quercus > Quercus rubra. The sequence continues at coordinate 89,698,907 of CM068731.1, read as the reverse complement.
ATAACATTCATTTTTGAAATTTTAAGAACCAATGACACTTATTTGAAATTTTAAAGACTAATAACATAAACTTTAGATACTAATAACATTCATTTCCTTACATTTTAGCTATTACAACTTCTCGCTAATATATTTAAGATCAATATTATATTTCAAGGTAAGAGTCTTATAATTTAATAGGCATTTCTTCATGCATAAAGTGTTTGGAGATTTAATGGGTTAAAGAGTTTTGTAGCATATTGTAGCTATCTCAAAAAATATGTATATTAATTAGATTTCAAAATCAACAAAAATATGGTAATATGTTATATATGATGGGCTAGATTTAAAATGGGCCAATCCATTATTTATGTGCAAAGATACTTAACAGCCGGGCTATTCTTTTCAATGACATATAATGCAATACGAGATTTTTTGTTTCAAAGACTTCAACCAATCCATTATCTACATGCAAAAGGCCCTAATGACCGAGCTTTATATTCTTTTCAAACATAGCATGCAATACGAGTTCTGTTCATAAAAAGCTGTTGCACCTATCTTTGCTTTTATACTTCTGAACATAAGATTTCAAAACAAAAACAAAAGGAAAATATCTCTAGATCTATGATCTATCCTCTCATTGGCCTATCCATCCTTTATATGCAACGGTTATGGTCCGTAGATAAGATTTCATTGAACCTTATTGCTCTTATACTTTTCGAAACCAACCAAAATTTTTATGAAAAAAAATCTCTATTCGTTTTCTCTTTGGCAGGATCCAGAACTTGACCACCTTTACCCATCCTCTTAATAAAGTTTATAGTTGCAGTAGTCTTATCTATAAGTCCTTATATATGGGCTTAATTTGATCGCTGTGACAACCATACATGCCATTGGTTGTTGATAGTTTCAGCTGCTACACAATTAACCGAGGTAGGTTCCATAACATTTTATATTTAAGTTTCTTTCAGCTGCCATTAGGCTATTTTAATTTTAAAGGTAGTGACCTTTATTAAGTGGGTCATCAGCTGTTGTTTCTAATTCTGGGACTATTGTGTTTGTCATCATGAAATTTAAGGAACGCAACTTGATAGATGGGGAATTCAGCGAGTGGGAAAATACAGATTGACATCGAAACGATGTTGAAAACGTCGGAGATTCTAGTATCGGATGAGTGCCGTATCTACAAGGTTCCGTATCAACTTCGCAAATGGAATGAAGAAGCCTACACTCCCAAGGTTATTTCAATTGGTCCTTATCACCACAACAAAGAAAAATTTCAAACCACGGAAAAGCATAAAGTAAGATATTTCAGGAGCTTCATACAACGGGCTGAGATCAACTTGGAGAATTTAGTAACCACTATTACGGAGATGGAAGATATCATTCGACATTGCTATGTAGACTTTGTTCAGCTTGAAAGAGATGATTTTGTGAAAATGATCATGTTGGACGCGACCTTCATTCTTGAGCTTTTCTTGAAAGATAATTTGGGAGAATGGACAAGAGACGATCCAATGCATGTGGAAGCATGGCTTCAAGACGTGGTTATGCATGAGTTGCTATTACTTGAAAATCAGCTTCCATTCTTTGTTATTGAGAAAATATACCACCTCGCCTTACCCTCTCGCTCAAACTCCCCTTCTTTAATCCAGCTCACCTTTGACTTCTTTAAGCACTGGAACATTCAAAAAAAAGCCCCCGAAGGGGAAATAAAACACTTCACTGATCTGCTTAGATTCTTTGCACTACCTCCACACAACTTGCTACCAGAGAGAAACCCTAAACAGGATTTTCCTAAGTACTCTGCTACACAACTGCGTGAGGCAGGAGTAAAATTTGAGGTGGGTCCAAATAAATGTGTGCTGGACCTAAGTTTCAAGGAAGGGGTGTTGGAAATTCCACTCTTAGAATTTCAGGATGATACGGAAGCTTATGTTCGAAATATTATGGCATTAGAGCAATGTAATCATACAGAGGACAGGTACTTTACAGATTTCTACTTAATACTGGATCGTCTTATCAATACTGATAAAGACGTGGATTTACTTAGTCATAAGGGAATAATTGTTAATTCCCTAGGCGACAACAATGTGATAACATCAATGATTAACAATCTTAACAGGGGAATCTATAGGAGTAATATGAACTCTAATTTATGCCGTCTTTGTGAAGAGTTGAATGCGTTCTATGAGAAACCTTGGCACAGATGGAAGGCATTATTAAGACATCAATATTTTAGCACTCCTTGGAGAGCGGCCTCTACCATTGCTGCTACTATTTTTTTGGTGCTCACTTTATTACAAACCGTATGCTCTATCATCCAAATAGTGCCTCGTGTTTGATTGCTTCTCCATAAATACGGTGCAAGTGCAGTGTGTAATGTATGGTAGCACGTAAATGCACGTTGAGCGACAGTTGCAAATTGCTTGAGGAAGAGTTTGGGTTGCTGCAAAATTCTTGTCTTTTCTTGATTATTATCTAATTGTTATCTGAATAAAAAGCTTGGAGTGGATTGTTATTTTCTTTGGCTTGGATAGGATTGTTATTTGCTTTAGGATAGTATATATTTATCGGAATAGTGTGATCAAGAGTTTTGCACTTTTGCTTCTATCACGTTTACTTTTCAATTGTCTATCACATTATATTTTCAGCTTTTTGTAAGCCTATATATATGAAGGTTGATGAAATCAATAAAATCCATCAGATTCAGCAGGTAATGGCTGTAAGAGATTGGTCTTCTTTGAAGTTAAATTGGCACTTGCAGGACTTAAAAGACGTACATATCTACGGAGCTAGAATTTGGGATCAATTTGGATCGATATATTTTTTACTTTAACAACTACTCACTTATCAGGGTCAGCCATAAACATTACCAAACAAGAATTAGTACTTTTTATAATTAATTTAACAACAACTACAATCAAGGTTTAGTCCCAAAATTTGGGGTTCAAAATAATGGATCTGCATAGACTAAATTGATTTCATTCACATGTATATATTTTCATCATTTAATCTGTCGAGCTGTGAGTTGTGTCATTCAACCTCAAAACTAATTGATGATGAAGAAGATACACTATCAAATTTTTTATGACATTTGACATCGAACCCTGCAGGCATATTTTTAGAGCAGTTATAGGGAATCAAATTGTGATGCCCTTAACAATCCCCCTTCACAATGATGCTCGACTCGAATTCATGACATTGGCTATGATACTTGATACCACAAGAAAGTGATCTAGCCTGATTACAAGGTGCTTTTTTAAACCCCCAATTTTAATTACAGTTTAATTAATTTTAGGCTAAATACAATAAAAGCAAAATTTATGTAATTAGCCAATTAATTAACCAAACCACCCAACAATTGCATGGATAAAATAATTGAGCAAAGTAGTCATGTAAAGGGCCATAAGTAAAGAGAATGTAGACCAAAGATAACACGTGATGTGTCATTGAAGACTAAAACCAAAGAACCCGACCTAAAAACCTTTTTATGGCCTAAGAAAGACACACTCAAGTCTTTTATGGAATTCTACATCTCGCCTCATGGGCCTATTTTTAGAGTGGTCATAGGAAGTCGAATTATGGTCCCCATCCCCCACCCCCCCCCCCCCCCCCCACAACACAATCATTCCCAAAATCATATTTTCTGTCACTTCCTTAATAATCATGTCATTTTTTAATAATCATGTCTTTTTCTAACTATTTTCATTCCCTTAACTTAAATCAAATCATTCTTCCTTGTTAGTTCATTAATAACTCTCTGTTGTACATTCTTAGCCAAAAAAAAAAACACTCTCATTTGTACATGGTCAAGCCATCTCAAGCAACTCTCCTTTATCTCTTTTTTATGAGTCTTTTTTTTTTTTTTTAATGGGGAAACTAGAATTCATTCCACAGAGAAATTGAAGTACAATAGGAGCTGAATACAAGGGAAGGAGACAATTAGAGGCATTCCTGCCTGAGTAGAAACCGAATACAAGGAGGGTCCATCCATTTCCATATCTGAGATACCCCGCTAGCTCTAGCTAGATGAGCAAGCTCATGAGCTGCCCTGTTGGACTCCCTTTTCAAGTGTTGAATTTTCCATAAACAAAAGGCAGAGAGAGATGATAGCGTCCCCTGAATGATGTGGCCAAGAACTCCATTTATCTCCTTCTTTTGGACAGAATGGACAACGGAGAGCGAATCAGATTCAACAATGATATCCGTGAGGTTCATTTCCTAGGCAAGAGGTACCCTATTTTCCAAAGCAATAGCTTCAACTTCTTCCACAGAGAACTACGCAAGGAGAGTTTTGCTCATGACTGCAATGACTAGACCCTCAGAGTTTCTTATAATTGTGCCAATACTTGAGGATCTATGGTCTTGAGAGGTTGCACCATCCACGTCTACTTTATAGAGACCACAAGGAGGAGTTGTCCATCATGGTTGGCTTGGGAAGACTTGCTGTGGACAGTTTGAGTTAGCATTAACAAAGTCCTAAACCAGCTGTTGAGCCGACTCCCGGATTTAAAGAGCAGGTTTAAAAATTGCCTCATGAATGACTTGGTCTCTATTATACCAAATAAACCATGTTGTAAAGAACAAGACTTCAAGGTCCTAAATAATACCAAAATTGAGCAATTCAAGGGCAATATCAGAGATGTCAAATATAGAATCTAGGAGCTTTATGAGGCACTCGGTCTAGTTACTCCAAACATTGGAAACAAGATCACAATGAATCGAGGCATGAGAGGTGCTTTCACAACAATGGTTGCAAAAAGGGCAACTCACCTCCACTACAACACCTCCTGAACGAAGATTTTGCATAGTTGGAAGTGCATTCATGCAAGCTCTCCATGCAAAGATTTTGATTTTTGCAGGGAGGTTTAGGTGCCAAAGCTTTCTCCAAAGGGGGGCTCTCACATCACCCAAAGAACTTCCACCAATAGCTTGTGTATCAACAATGTTAACTGCAATGTGATAAGCACTTTTAACAGAAAGCTCACCCCTTCTGTTTCCCACCTAAATAATTTTATCGTCAGGTAAGGAGAATCTTAAAAGGATTCTTAGGATAGTCTCAACCTCAAAAGGAAGGAAAAGCTCTCTGACTAGATTAACTTTCCAACTTTTAGAATCATCATCACTAGGGGAAGAGACCATGGGATAGTCTTCAAAGTCCTGTGGGTGAGAAATTACCTTGTATGTGATTGGGGTAGGCAGCTACTTGTCATCCCAAATTTGGATCATTTTGCCATTTCCCACTCTCCATCTTGTGCCTCTTTGAATTACCTCCAAGCTATTATAAATACTTCTCCAAGCGTAGGAGGGGCTGCTTCCAAGCTTGGCTTTGAGAATATCACCGTTTAGGAAGTATTTTGCCTTGAAGATTTTTGCCACTAAGGAGTTTTGGTTGGTGAGGAGCCTCCATCCTTGCTTAGCTAGCAAGGCTAGATTAAAAGGTTGGAGGTTTCTGAATCCCATACCACCTATAAGCTTTGGTTGACATAATTTTTTCCACCCAATCCAAGCAATTTTTTATTCCTGCTGCTTCTAGCCCCACCAAAACTTTCTAGTCATGTTTTCAGGCTCCTCACAAAGGCCTTTTGGAAGTTGGAAACAACTCATAGAATATGGGGAATTGCCTGGGCTACGGCTTTAATCAAGATTTCTTTTCCTCCCATAGAGAGGATTTTTTCTTTCCAACCCGAGAGCTTATTTCCAACCCTTTCAACAAGAGTCATCCCTATCTTTAATCAAATTTATTTATTTTATATCATATCTTTCTTATATTTTCACTTATCCATCTTAACATTTTTAATTCAATTACTCTCATTTTATGAACATGTAATTTCTTAAAAGCTCAGCACCATATAGCATGGCTAATATTTTTATGGCAATGTCTTAACAAAGTTAGTTTCAAATATAAGAAATGATTTTGATAAAAATTAAACCTGAATAATAAATATTTGCAAAAGATAACAATAGAAAAATATGACACTCCACCCCTGACCTTAAGGGAAATGATACTCTCATCCCTTATGGTTTGACTAAATTAACACATTAGTTTTCCATTAAGAATAATAACAAAATATTCTACACACACACACAAAAAAAAAAAAAAAAAAAAATCACCTGACCAAACCATGATTAGGTTTTAATGACAAGGAACGATATTTGACCCAAAAAACACTTTCATTAACCATAGTTAGGATTTAGTCAAGGGAATCATTTCAAAATTTAGAATATTCTATTGCTATTATTAACGAAAGACTGAGGTAATGATTTTTTCAAACCGTAAGAGAAGCGAGTGTTGTTTCCTATAATGTTTGGAGTGGAATGTCATTTTACAAACCTAAAGGGAGGCATGCTTTATTTATTGATGCCCTCAAATGACTCTAATAACAACCAGTTCAAACATAAGCTAAAATAATAACTTCAACTGCTAGTTTAATGATGAGACCGTCTACTTAAAGTGGAGTGTTAGTTCTCAACTTCTCACATTTCAATTTTATTCTTACATTGCCAAGAATCTTATAGCTCAAATTGATACTTTTTGGTATCTCTAAATGAAGCATTCAGTGTTTAAAATCCCCTCACCTCTAACTATCTATATTAAAAATAAAAAAAATACAAATACAAAATCTTGCATCAAAGATTTCTTTTTATTTTTGGGGAAAGCATTCTTTTAAGCCCTCTAGTTTTAGATTGTAAAAAAAAAAAAAAAAAAAAAAAAAAAAAAAAAAAAAAAAAAAAAAAAAATCAATGTTCTAGATTTCGTTGCTCTCTCCCTTGGTCCTCCATTAATATTCAAAGGAATGGCCACATCTATCGTTAAAAGAAATAGCCCATTTAATTAATTAAGTATTGCCTGGTAAAAACATTAACTCCCAGAAAAAAGACTTCAAAGTCAATACTCAAATCAATATAGCCCATTCAAGTCTTCTGAATCTTGCATCGAATGCATGGATCATGCATGATCCAAGTTATTAGTGACAATATATATAATTCGGCAAAACAATAGTAACAATATATATTGTACGTCCAGTTAAATGTTTAGTCTTTTGAATCTTTCTGTCATCTTTTATTTTTTACAAAATAAATCATTCATCATCTATATCATATTTTTCACAATATTTTTCATAACAATTGATTCTACAATATTTTTCATAACAATTGAGTCATTATGTTATTGTTCATATGAATATAAGTGTAAATTGTGAGACTACGTGAATAGTAGTAATTCCTAAATTAATAAAAAAACGCAATCATCCAATTACCATTGGCATCTCTCTAATCCCCCCAGTTCCCGTAGGATCAGGGTGTCCGAAAGCACTCCCGTGAGTCTTTTAATTTTGATATATGTACAGATGCTTTGTGGTGTATGCATGCCACCAGATCCATTGTGAACAATGTTTTGCAATAATGTAAGGATTTGTCTAAATGCTAAGAAAAGTAAATTCAATAGCACGTTGGACGATTGAATGACGTACGGATCACTGATCACAAACTTCACTTTGAAAAATATGCTCATTTCGAGCTAGCCAATATACTTTAAATAGAGAATGCAAAAGTAAAATGATGTTCCAATTAAATTGAATGTATCAATAGTGCAAGAGAGGTTTGAAATTTGAATAGCACCACTCTTGAATGTCAGTATTGTAGAAATTTGGTAGGGTTTAAGGAATTAAGAAGGTTATCCATAGTTGTTTGGCCCAACTACAATTCCTCACAATGTGAATATAGGACCAATAGGTGTTTCAGATGATGACATCTAGGGTAGAGTTGATCTTGGGAAGGTAGAAGCGAGAGAGCGCCGTTTTGGCAATGCAATTTGCTGATTTTTTTCTTTTTTCTTTTTTTCTTTTTTTCCCCTGAAAACAATGCAATTTGCTGATTTTTTACTACTCCCCGTAAAAGTACATAAAAATAGGGATGTTTAAGGTAAAACTATAAAACTTTGACGGATGATGCCTTATATTTATAATGCACATTCCCCTAAGAATGACCGAACTAGTATAAACTATTTACATTGTTTGGATTCATGCGAGATAACTTTTTTTCTTGAGACAAAAGGGTAAATTATTAACAACGTTTCAATCCAACAGACTTTGTAACCCTGAAAATGATAAATATGGAAAAGTGTGGCCGAAGCCCCTTAGATTTTCACCATCTATTGGAGAAAACTAAGCGCCATATGATAAAGACCACAAAAACTATTTCACTACACCACATAGGATAGATGTGGAAAATGGTGTGTAATGTGATCCTAGAATTGCTTTAGTTTCTAATGTGAAAACTTGATCATATCCATCTACGACAGACTTTGTAACCCCGAAAACAGGGGTAGAGCTATAGCATGGCTTAAGCCTCCCAAAATTTTAAAAAATTATTTTATATTATGTATAAGTATTAAAACTTTAAATATTTAGCTACAAAAATAAAAGTTAGTCCCCTCAAATGTTTGAGTTAGTCCAATAAAGCTATTAAAAACTAATAGAATTTGTCAATTGGTCTAGTAGTTATAGAGACAAGGTAGTTTTTGTTTTCTCTAATTCGATTTTTGTACATGTTTAATATCGAACTAGACAATTTTTGTATACTCAATGGAGTTTAAAAGATGATAAGTTCCTCTAAAAAATTATCTTGCAAATATACATATTTGAAAGTTGTTAATTTTATATAAAATATATTTATAAATTATGACCTACTCTAGTATCAAAATATTAATGTTTATATTTGTGTATGTACATTTACGCATGTGTACGATGATTTATCTTGACTCGAAACTAATATATTAATATCAAAATTTGGCCCTTGCAAACAAAAAATCCTAGCTCCGCCCCTCCCCGAAAATAAAGATAAAAATGGGAAAGTGTGGGTGAATCCCCTCAGATTTTCACCATCTATTGGAGAAAACTAAGCGCCATATGATAAAAACCACAAAAACTATTTCACTACACCACATAGGATAGATGTGGAAAATGGTGTGTAATGTGATCCTAGAATTGCTTTGGTTTCTAATGTGAAAACCTGATCATGTCCATCTCCAATAGACTTTGTAACCCCAAAGACTTGAATTATGTTAGGATTACAACTTTTGTACCACAACTTACATAGTACTATTATGAGATATAGTTAACATCTCAAAAATGCGTTAACTTTAGGAAACTTGCAGTATGAAGTTTAAAATTTTCTTCCTTTTTTTTATTAAATTATATACTTCAATAATTATGAGAAAAGAAATCTGAACCATGGACATCTCCACTAAAAACATCATAAAAAATGTCTGCTGAGCTTTAAAGCTCTTAGCGATGAAGCTTAGTATTGCTTAGTATTAAATATATTAGCAACGTGATATATTATACCATGTTGTATATACTAGAGTGGATGCGGAAAGAGAAACATAAAATAGGAACACTGAAAACACGAGGGTTACGTGGTTCAGCCTTGTCAGCCTACATCCACGGAGCAATCCTTTAAGGGCTACATCTTTATTATATAGGAGTGTAGTATAATAATCTGTGTTACAATGAACTCTAACATGAATATATATAGGCGACTAAACCCTAGACTACTAATACAAGCAGGAGTGGACTTGGGCCTATTACATCGAGCTAATATGTCTAATATATCTCTTACACTTAATATACAAAGACCTGAGAAAATGGGTCGTAAAGTTAAAGGATGAGAGCTTATGTAATATTATGAGACTTAGTTCAGTTGCAATAGTAGTCTTATTTATATTTATATATATATATATATATATATATCCTCATCAATTTATTTGATCGCTGCAAGAACCACACCTAGCTTGAGTTGTTGATAGTTTGCACTTTACAGTAAGTTAGAGGCTCATTTTTTCATCTGCTACACAATTAACTGAGGTAGGTTTTCGTAACATTTCCTATTCAAGTTACATTGTCTTTCTAGATTGAGAAGTTGGTGTAATTTAACCTTTATATATATAATTTATTTAACCACTCGTTTTGTATTCAGATTGAAGTCATGTGCATGTGTTTACGATTAGGACACCAACATTTGAGAAGTCATGATTTACAACTGGGGATGGCAATTTTGCCCCACCTCGCTTGATCCGCCCCGCAAAGGTGGTGGGGCAGGGATGGGACAATATTTTAGCCCCACACCACGAGGCTGACAGAGATAGGTTTAGACTTTTTAGACCCAACCCGCCCCACCCCGTATTGATAAGGTTAAATTATAAATTTTTCATATCCTAAAACCCTATTATTTAAACAAACATATCATTAACTTATTTTATTCTACCCAACAAGGTTTTCTGTCTCTTTTTTTTTTTTTTTTTTTTTTTTTTTTTTTTTTTTTTTTTCTCTCTCTCTCTAGCAAGGTTGGAAATAAGATACCAATTTTAACATTTTCTTTTGTCTTTATTATAAAAAAAAAAAATTATATACTATTGAATCATTGATTTTGTATTATGAGATTTTTGTTTTTGTTGGTGTGGGGAGTGGGACAATCACCACTCGGGCCACAAGCCCAAAAAGTAATTGGGCCACAAGAAATAACTTAGGCCTAACCTATATACTGAAGGGAATGCTCAAAAGGTTGTGAACCATGAAAGAGGGGAAAGCCGAATCATCCCAAGTACTGCGGGTATCATGGTAAACCCATTTCTGCGGAAAAGGGAAAGCACTAACTTACCTGAGACATAGTGCACGGATAATCAATAGATGACCTCTAGAAGACGTTGGTAATCACGGGGAACTTCTAGAATGCACAAGAAGAGTGAGGATTCTTACCTCCGCATTAATGAGGGGATCCTTACCTATCCTCTGCCACATTGAATGCACATAAGACAACCTGAACAGTACATGCAACCCCTAACAATCAGAATTTCAAGATAAGGAGGGGAGGAAACCGATAAAGTAAGAAGAAATATCTCTGAGACTCTGGATGGGTGCAGGACAGTTGTGGTGATAAGAACAAGGACTAATGCTATAAAAAAGAGTGGGGAGGCAAAAGACAAGGAGAGGAGAAAAAATGCCAAGGAGAAAAATCTAACCAACAAGAGAAATAGAAATAGAGAGAAAAAAAACTAAGGGTGACACCACGGGGACAAGAAAGTTTCCTATAGTAACATCTGTAATTGTAATTCTAGCACTGATAGTCAAAGAAATCCATTGCTTGTGTTTCCCATTGTGGAGTGTTTATTCATTGTTGTTGTTTATATTTAGATTGTGTGAAATATTGTAATAGAATTCCGAGGAGCATTGCTCGGGGGCTAGTTTATGTGTCCTTACAGTTGGAATTTTGTCTTGTTAAACACTTTAATAATATTAATCAATTTTTGCTAAAAATTAGTTTGATTTTATGGGATAAATTTATTTGTATTTTCAAATATATTTTTATTAATGAAACAGGTTTTATTAAAAAACATTTGTAATAGTTATGGGCAAATTAATAAAAATTAGAGTTTTACAGGGTAAGGCGGGTCTTCACAAGGCCCCAGGGGGCGGGGATGAGACAAGAAAGTTTTCCCTATCATGCACGGTGGGGTAGAAATGAGGTAAGATAAAATCATGCGGGATGGGGACGAAGACCCCATCTTTCGAACCCATCATGCCCCATTGCCATCCCTATTTACAACATTGTCATAATTATCTAAGCTTAGATAATTATAAGCATTTTAATTTGCCAAATGGATGTTTCTTTGTCTATATTTTGTTAAACAGCATAATAACTTTTAAGCAACAAATATAAATACTTAGATTCATATATAGAGTGATTGCCCTAACAAGGCCCGTGTGGTACACGTGGTATTATCCATTGTCATCACGTGGCGTGGGGTTGATGAGCCCACACCGGAGACTCCCTTTTTTATTCAGCAAAAAAAAAAAAAAAAAGACGGGTACAACGAATTTTAATATAGAGAGAGAGAGAGAGAGAGAGAGAGAGAGAGATATATAAACCTTATAAAAAAAACTATTACATTTTTTTTTTAAACACAAACCAAAAAAGTGATTTAAGAAATTGATTGATCATGTTGGAAGTCTTCTATCTTCTATAGTAATTATATTGGTAGTACCTTTTCTACTTTCTTTAGATTTAATAGCTAGGGTAAGTGGGAAAAAAAAAAGTAAAGAAACTATATAATATACACACATTGCATAAATTGACACAGAGACCAGCTGAAAATATGTCCATCTACTATATAAAAAATGCATATTAACATGTCTACCACTACCTGTATATTGAATATTGATGGCTCTAGTCGTTGAAACTAAACAGCATATATACGAATTATGAAAGTCGTGGACATTTTGAGAATTTTCCTATGGTATACCTAGCTAGTCTGTAATTAAGCTTCTACGATTATACATAATCGTGCCTATGCAATCAAGGCCGGCTCAACAAATTTGGGGACCTTAGGCAAAAAGTTTAGGCGAGGCTTTTTTTAATTATTTAAATATTAATTAAATAATATTTATTTAACTTTTGATTTTTTTATTATTATTTAGAACATATTTATCATTCTCTTTGAGATACAAAATTATTAATTAAATTTTTACATTCAAGTTTCATTAGCATTTCCCTTTACTATCACTTAATCTTTTAGTAAACATTTATAATTAAAATAAAAACATGATCTATAATAGAAAAATTATAAATTATTTGGAATAAAACAAAAATTAAAGTATAGAACAATAAAACCTAGTTTGTCAAAACACAATTGCAACCTTAGAAATAATACGGTCACTTTACACTCTAAACCTGCACAAATAAAAAATTATTTATCACATAACTTCACAAATTAATTTTAATACAAAATATATTATCCTAAACTTATAATTTTATAAAATTAAGACAACACTCGTAGGTATAACAAATTAATGACTTTTGGATGGGAAAAAAAAAGCAAAAAAAAAAAAAAATACTAGATAGTCTAGAGAGTCTTTTGGGTAAATATTGCAAAATCTAAACTTAATTTGCTTTATAGGTACTGTTTGAAGTTAATTGGGGAATTGAGGAAAGAGAAAGAATTTCGGCAACAGTGTTGTCGAAATTCAACAAAAATAGGAGAGAGAAAAAGAAAAAGGTGGAGAGAGAAAGAAGAGGAATTTCGGCAACACTGTTACCGAAATTCCTCTGCCCAAATTCCTACCCGTCCTATGTTCTGTGTGCTAAAAAAAAGCAATAGCGGCAATGCCATTGCCGAAATAGGAAAAAAAAGAAATTTTTTTTTTGGTAATTGTGGCAATGGCATTGCTGAAAATAGAAAAAAAATTGAATGGAATTATGGCAATGTCATTGCCGAAAATGGGAGGAAAAAAAAAATTTTGTTGCCGAAATCTGGGAAGAAATTTTAAAAAAAGTGTTACGTTCACAATATTTTTATAATACTTTCACAACAAATCACAGGTAATTAGTTATTATTAGTTCAAATTTGATTATAACATTGAGATTACTTTTTTAATCTAATAATAATAACCTGCCACTTAAAATTTGTTGTAAAAATATTGTAAAAATTGTGTGTACCCATCATTTCTTAAAAAAAAAAAAAAAAGAATTGTGGCAATGGGATTGCCGAAATAGGTGGAGTAGATTTTCACCTATTTAGGCAATGCCATTGCCGAAAATGTGAAAAAAAAAAAAAAAAAAAAAAAAAAAAAAAAAAAGGAGAAAGCAATTGTGGCAATGGGATTGCCGAAATAGTTGGAGATTTTTTCCTCCACCTATTTCGGCAATCCCATTGCCACAATTGCTTTCTCTCTCTTCTTTTTTTTTTTTTTTTTTTTTTTTTTTCACATTTTCGACAATGGCATTGCCTAAATAGGTGAAAATCTACTCCACCTATTTCGGCAATCCCATTGCCACAATTCTATTTTTTTTTTTTTTTTAAGAAATGATGGGTACACACAATTTTTACAATATTTTTACAACAAATTTTAAGTGGCAGGTTATTATTATTAGATTAAAAAAGTAATCTCAATGTTATAATCAAATTTGAACTAATAATAACTAATCACCTGTGATTTGTTGTGAAAGTATTATAAAAATATTGTGAACGTAACACTTTTTTTAAAATTTCTTCCCAGATTTCGGCAACAAATTTTTTTTTTCCCCTCCCATTTTCAGCAATGACATTGCCATAATTCCATTCAATTTTTTTCCATTTTCGGCAATGCCATTGCCACAATTACCAAAAAAAAATTTTCTTTTTTTTCCTATTTCGGCAATGGCATTGCCGCAATTGCTTTTTTTTAGCACACAGAACACAGGACGGGCAGGAATTTGGGCAGAGGAATTTCGGTAATAGTGTTGCCGAAATTCCTCTTCTTTCTCTCTCCACCTTTTTCTCTTTCTCCCTCCTATTTTTGTTGAATTTCAGCAACACTGTTGCTGAAATTCTTTCTCTTTCCTCAATTCCCCAATTAACTTCAAACAGTACCTATAAGGCAAATTAAGTTTAGATTTTACAATATTTACCCAAAAGACTCTAGTCTAGAGGTAGGTTGAATAAATAGAAGCACTAAAATAAAAATAGGTGATCGGCCAACTTAGTATTAAAGCTTGAATTAAAATGAAAAAAATATATAAAAATTAATTTTCAAAAATTGCTTAATTGTAAGAACCGTGTAACTATAGTCTGCCATTCACATGGGTTCTGAAAACTCCTGTAGATTGATACGATAACTCATAGCATAGAAAAAGGTGGAATGCTTCCTAGCCATAAACGTGTACACTTTGGACTTCGGAGAAAAATATTAAAATTTTTAAAAGTACCTGTGGTGGTGACTATGGCTAAAGAATGTTTAGTTCCAATTCCTTAACCAAAAAAAAAAGAGAAACCCAAATCAGTGAAACTCGGCAACAAGCAAAAAAAAAAAAGAAACAAAAAAGCTCAGTAGCGAGAAGAATAAAAAGAAAGGAAGAGCAAATAGAAGCAAACCTGAATGAAGATCGAAGAAGAGTAGCTAGAAAACAACGAAGAATGCTATAAAAACATAATCAAGATGGAGACTAGAGAGAAGCAAGGTGAGCAGGAAAAAAAAAAAACTAATCGATATTGTATTTGATTTCTTGAGATTTAGGATGGAGAGAATATGTTTTTTCTGTCTATTTTTTCCCTAGATTCAAGTAATAAATGTTAGTTTTTATCAATGAAGTTATTTATAAAGCCATTAATTCAGATCTTAAATAGGAACATTATCTCTTCAATTTCTATGCTTTGGGAAAGGGCGCTTTAATTTTTTTTTTTTTTTTGGATAAACCATTGGTTACAAAGGGGCCTAATTTTCTTCTCTCTTCAAGGGCCCTTAATTTTTGCTCTTCATATCAATTTATTTCTATTAGTGTTGCCTTAAATTTTTTTCCTGGGTGAAGAAGCCATAATTAATGTGCATTGAGGGGGCCTTCTTTTATTTGGGGCCTTAGGTCATTGCATCAGTTGCTTCTATGGTTGAGCCGACCCTGAATGCAATGTATCATGATTTAATAAAAAAACCATACATAAATTAAAAAGCATCACTATATCATGATTTATAATACTTTTTTTATCATTTCAAAAAAAAAAAAAGTTACAGTAAGTTATTTAAGTTAAATAATTACCTCTTTCAAGTTTCTTCAAACATGTATTAATAATTTAATAGACTATTGATAAGGACAGAATTGATAAAAGAATAAAGAGACGGAAGGAAAGGGGGCGTCAGACGTAGGTTCACCATGGCTGACGATAGTATGAGTATCCGGAACGATGGCATCGTGGGACCGAAGGAACATGCAAAGCCGACGGCATGGAGGCTGAAGGCCCCAGAAGCTGACGGCACACATGGCGACAGCGTTAAGATATGCTGACGGCACCAAGTAGGGATTTCTTGATGACCACGTTCGAATAATAAATGGATGACTTGCTCTCCACGTTTTGGGTAAACCTAAGAACAACTCCTATATGGAAAAGATCCCGCAAAATACGTCCAAAGAAGGATTCCTATAAGGAAAGGACTTCTACTCCAAGGAAAAGAGGGTCCAGCCCTACTACTATAAAAGCCGAGCGCCATCACAAAGAAAGGGACGCATCATTTACCCTCTCTAGCACTCTAGAGTTGTGAAAATAGTTCTGACTTAATCTTCGGAGAGCATTTGGCCGGTACCACATCGGTGCACTCCGCAAAGATCGTCTCTTCTTGTTGTGCAGGTGCCATTAGGAGCATTCGAGGATCGTGCGACTTACTGGTGTTATTCTCAGTTTCATCAGTTGGCGCCGTCTGTAGGAAACGATCGTGTATAGTAGCCACAATACCGCTTCCCGGACAAAAGTTGCATGGTGCTCACCCGCTCAATGGCAACTACTAACGACATTCAAGAGGAAGAACCACCCACGACCGCCCTCGAAAAGCAAGTTAGGACTCTCGCGGCGGCCGTAGAACGCCTTACCAAACAGAATCATGACTTGGAGGAGCAGCTGCGTCAGAAGGATGTGGCGCCAGGCTACCAAGGAACTGATCAAGAGGGGACCAGTGCTGACCGACGAAATCAGGAGGGACCTCAGGCTAGCAACGCCCCGAGCAAGCCAGAACGGCAGAACATGAGTCTCCCCTTCCTCGCCGATACGGCTCCACCGCCTATCGTTGCAGAAATGCAGGCGATGAAGGAGCAAATGGAGATCATGATGAACGCCCTCAAGGGGCGAGTGTCCAGTGACCTTGACGACCTAGTCAACAGAACCGACTCGCCATTCACATCCCCCGTCAACTCCTTCCCTCTGCCGAGTAAGTTCCGCATGCCACAGATGGACAGCTACGACGGGGCCAAGGACCCTCTGGATCACTTAAAGACATTCAAGACCCTGATGCACCTTCAAGGAGTAGCAGACGCGATCATGTGTAGAGCCTTCCCTACGACGCTGAAGGGAGCAGCCAGAATTTGGTTCAGCCGACTAACGCCCAACTCAATCAGTACCTTCAAGGAGTTGAGCGCTCAGTTTACCACGCACTTTATTGGCGGACACAGATACAAAAAGTCGACAGCGTGCTTGATGAGCATTAAGCAGCGAGAGGACGAGACACTGCGGTCCTACATATCCCGCTTCAATAAGGAAACGCTCTCGATCGATGAGGCCGATGATAAGATACTTATTGCCGCCTTCACAAACGGGCTGCGAAAGGGTAAGTTTTTGTTTTCCTTGTACAAAAATGACCCGAAAACCATGTCGGAAGTGCTTTACAGGGCCACCAAATACATGAACGCCGAGGATGCGCTGTCAGCTCGGGAAGAGAAATCGAAGAAAAGGGAAAGGCAAGATGACATCCAACAAGAACAAGGGCGCAAGAGGGCCCGAACGGGAGATCGGCGGGATGAGCGTCGCCCCAAACCCCCGGGGGGAAGATTTACGAGCTTCACTCCGCTAACGGCCCCTGTAGACCAAGTCCTGATGAAGATTAAGGATGAGGAAGCCCTGACCTACCCCGGAAAGCTGAAGGGAGACCCAAACAGACGCCCGAAGGATAAGTATTACCGCTTCCATCGAGACCACGGCCATGACACCGCCGATTGTTACGATCTGAAGCAGCAAATCGAGGCCCTCATAAAACAAGGCAAGTTACAAAGGTTCGTCAGAAAGGAAAGGGCGGATCAGCCCCCTCAAGAGCAGAATCCCCGACGGGACAACGAGCGACCAAGACCCCCCATAGGGGACATAAGAATGATTGTGGGAGGAACGGCAATCACTGGGTCGTCTAAAAGAGCTCGGAAGACCTACCTCAGGGTAGTCCAGAATGTGCAGTTGACAGGGGAAGTACCGAGGATCGCGCAAAGAGAGGGCCCCACAGTTGGGTTCTCGGAAGAAGATGCAAGGCGCCTTCACCACCCGCATGATGATGCGCTGGTCGTCAGCATACGGATAGAAGACTACAACATGCACCGGGTGCTGATCGACAACGGAAGCTCAGCAGACATCCTGTACTATCCGGCGCTCCAGCAGATGGGAATCAGCAGGGAACGACTAGTCCCAACAAATGCCCCTCTAGTCGGTTTCGGAGGAACAAGGGTAATGCCTTTAGGTGCGATTACGCTGTCCGTGATGGTAGGTGATTACCCTCAACAGATAACCAAGAACATAACTTTCTTGGTGGTCGATTGCTCATCAGCCTACAACGCTATCCTCGGATGACCCGCACTGAATTCATGGAAGGCAGTGACTTCAACTTATCACCTAATGATAAAGTTTCCCACTGACTACGGAGTAGGGGAACTGCGCGGGAGCCAAATGGCCGCGCGCGAGTGCTACGTAGCCATGATGGAAATGGAAGACCAGTTTCAGGCCTTAAGCATAGAGGAGCATCGGACGGTGACGGAACCAGTGGAAAAATTAGAAGAAATAACACTTGACGGTTCTAATCCCGACAGGACAACCAGAATCGGGACACTCGCGAACCCCAAAATCCGTCAGGAACTCATAACCTTCCTCCGGAGCAATCAAGATATATTTGCATGGAGCCATGAAGATATGCCAGGAATAGACCCGTCGGTCATGGTGCACAGATTGAACGTCTCACCCGGTTTTCCATCCATTCGGCAGAAGAAGAGAGTGTTCGCCCCCGAACGAGATCAGGCCATTGCAGAGGAAGTCCGAAAGCTATAAGAAGCAAACTTCATTAGGGAAGTTTACTACCCCGATTGGCTGGCCAACGTGGTGATGGTCAAGAAGGCTAGCGGCAAATGGCGGATGTGTGTGGACTTCACCGATCTTAACAAGGCCTGCCCCAAAGATAGCTACCCTCTTCCAAGGGTCGACGTCCTAGTGGACTCAACCGCCCGACACCGGTTGCTAAGCTTTATGGACGCTTTCTCGGGGTACAACCAGATTCGAATGCACGAAGCAGATCAAGAGAAAACCTCGTTCGTAACTAGCCAAGGGCTCTTCTGTTACAAAGTAATGCCGTTTGGGCTGAAGAACGCAGGCGCAACCTACCAAAGACTTATGAACAAAATGTTTGCGCAGCAAATCGGGAGGAATGTCCAGGTATACGTGGATGACATGTTGGTAAAGAGCCGAAGGGAGGAGGATCATCTGGAGGATCTCAAAGAAACATTCAACACTCTCCGCTCCTACAACATGAGGCTCAATCCCGGGAAATGTGCCTTTGGAGTGACGGCGGGAAAATTCTTGGGATTTATGATATCCCAAAGGGGAATCGAAGCAAACCCGGACAAGATCCGGGCCATTATGGAGATGGCGCCGCCCAGAAATGTCAAGGAAGTGCAAAGCCTCAACGGAAAGATAGCGGCACTTAATAGATTCGTGTCAAGGGCAACGGACAGATGCTTGCCCTTCTTCCGCACACTGAAGAGGTCGTTCGAATGGACTACCGAGTGCCAAGAAGCGTTCGAAGAGCTGAAGGATTATCTCTCCTCCCCACCGCTATTGAGCCCGTCACAACCGGGAGAAGAACTCTTTCTCTATCTAGCCGTCTCCCCCGCAGCCATCAGCGCTGCCTTGATCAGAGAAGAAGAAAAGATACAAAAACCCGTATACTATGCGAGCCGAGCGCTTCGCGGTGCTGAAGAAAGATACCCGCCAATGGAAAAGCTTGCCTTTGCATTAGTTACAGCGGCCCGCAAACTCAAACCATACTTCCAAGCCCATATGGTGAACGTACTGACAGACAAGCCCTTGCGACGGGCCATGAACAACCCTGAGACTGCAGGTTGGTTGGCATTATGGGCCATAGAGCTGAGCGAATTCGATATCCGGTACCGCCCGCGCACCGCAATCAAGGGGCAGGTTGTCGCAGACTTCATAGCAGAATTCACTCATGACGAAGGCAAGGGGGCAGGAGAGTCCCCTCTATGGAGCATATATACGGACGGATCCTCCAACAGATTGACCGGAGGGGCTGGCATCGTGCTACTATCGCCCGAGGGTGACGCAATTGAATGCATGGTCCGTCTTGACTTCCCTGCTACC
Source organism: Quercus rubra (assembly GCA_035136125.1). Classification (NCBI taxonomy): domain Eukaryota; kingdom Viridiplantae; phylum Streptophyta; class Magnoliopsida; order Fagales; family Fagaceae; genus Quercus; species Quercus rubra. The sequence continues at coordinate 89,679,001 of CM068731.1, read as the reverse complement.
AACAATGAATCAGAATATGAAGCACTGATAGCAGGACTCGACCTCGCCAGAGATGCAGGAGCCACAAAAGTAGTCATCCACTGTGACTCTCAGGTCATCACCAACCAAGTGAACGGAGACTACGAGTGCAAGGGCGAAAGGATGAAGAGGTACCTCGATCAGGTAAAGGAAAGAATGGATAACCTCGAAGCCAGTGTCGTCCAGATTCCTAGAGAAGAGAACGAGCGAGCGGATCGCCTCGCAAAGGCCACCTCAGCAGAGCATATGGTTACCCCTGGTAATGTACTCTCTTTCATTCAGCTTTCCCTGCTAATAGATCCCAGCAATGTGCAGGAAGTATGCCCTGACAGTAGCTGGACCGCGCCATTAGTTTCGTACTTGAAAGACGGGGTATTACCGAACGGAAAGGAGGCATCGAGGAAACTAAAGGTCCAGGCAGCAAGGTTCGTTCTGATAAAGGACGTCCTGTACAAAAGAGGCTTCTCTCGACCTTATCTGAGATGCTTGGCTGCGGAAGAGGCAGACTATGTGATGAGAGAAGTACACGAAGGGATCTGCGGGAATCATTCCGGGTCTAGGGCATTGGTACACAAACTGGTACGAGCAGGATACTATTGGCCCACCATGCAGAAGGATGCCGAAGCCTATGTTAGGGCCTGTGACAAATGCCAGAGGTTTAGCAATATTATAAGACAACCAACTGAAGAGCTGACCCCGTTAACAGCCCCATGGCCATTCGCATAATGGGGATTAGATATTATGGGACCATTCCCTACGGCAGTCCGGCAGTTGAAGTTCCTAGTAGTGGGCATCGACTACTTTACAAAATGGGTAGAAGCTGAAGCCCTAGCTACAATTATAGAGAAGAATGTGCGAAGCTTCGTCTGGAGATGCGTCATATGCAGGTTTGGCATTCCTAGAGTTCTTATCTCAGACAACGGAAGGCAATTCGACAACGAATCGTTCCGGGATTTTTGCTCACAATTAGGAATAAAGAACCACTACTCCTCCCCCGCCCACCCTCAGGCTAACGGGCAGGTCGAAGTCGCGAACCGATCCTTGCTCAAGATTATCAAGACTCGGCTCGAGGGGGCAAAAGGCATATGGCCTGAAGAGTTACCAAGCGTGCTATGGGCATACAGAACGACGGCCAGAACACCCACAGGAGAAACACCGTTCCGACTGACGTACGGAAGTGAAGCGGTCATCCCGGCGGAAGTTGGGATCACAAGCTACAGGGTGCATAACCACGATGAGAACAGCAATGACGAGGCAATGCGACTACAGCTGGATCTGATGGACGAGCTCAGGACGACGGCAGAGCAAAGGCTTGCTCGATACCAGAACCGCATGGCCCAATACTACAACTCTCGGGTCCGACACAGAGATTTCCAAGTTGGAGACCTCGTTCTCAGAAGGGTCATGGGCGCCGCTAAGGACCCCACCCAAGGAAAACTTGGCCCCAACTGGGAAGGACCTTACCGGATCACAGCCTGGCACAGAAAGGGTACCTACCACCTGGAGACTACAGACGGGCGGAAACTGCCACACCCATGGAACACCGAGCACCTACGAAAGTATTACCAGTAGGAGTGGCGGCACAGATTAACCTTCTTCATTCACAACGGATTTCAGCTTCTTACTCAGCTTTATCATTTATTTTTATGTTATCATTTACTTCAGTTTTTGCTACAGTTTATTTTTCTGGTTTTAAGTGGCACTCGGTTTTAGAAGTGCTTTTCATTTACAAATGCATGACAATAAAAGGAGTATTATTCATTTCAAGTAAAGTGTCTATGACAAAGAAAAGTCTACGGCCCACCAAGGTGGATAACTAAGTTCATAAAAAATGAACACCAAAAACGACCAAGTCCATGACAAAAAGCTGACGATCTCACCAAAAGAGTGCTGTCATGGACAAGGGCCAAAAAGCAACGGGATTACAAAAAGATGACAAGGTCATCAAAGTCCCTGACGGCTTAAAATTAAGAAACTGACGGCACAAGGCAAAAAAGTTGGCCTATAACTAAGAAGCTGACGGTCTCACCAAAAGAATGCTGTCATGGACAAGGGCCAAAAAGCAACGGGATCACAAAAAGATGACAAGGTCATCAAAGTCCCTGACGGCCTAAAGTTAAGAAACTGACGGCACAAGGCAAAAAAGTTGGCCTATAACTAAGAAGCTGACGGTCTCGCCAAAAGAGACAAGGCTGTCACAGACGGTCCTAGAAACCAACAGGCCTACCAAAATGATAAATACATAAAAGCCCCTGATGGCCTGAAGCTAAGAAGCTGACGGTCTCATCTAAAGAGACGGGACTCTCAAAAACCCAATGATAACGAGCATACAAAAAATGACAAGTTCCACAAACAGAACTATTTAACGGCCTAAAAGGATCACAAAATCTTAGCATCCCGTCAGGATGTTTTAACGAGGCTGACGGGAGGAACCGTTGGGCCGACGGCCCATAAAAAGTCAGACAGGGTCACTCTGACGGAGGTTTCGCTCAGTAAGCTGACGAAACAATGACTTAAAATAAAAAGCATGACGCATATATGTAACAAGAAGCAGGGGCAGAAACATACGCCACAAATGCGATTACATACATAAATAAAACCAAAAACAATTGTCTGCCAAAAATAACTCAAGTAACATAACTGTTCTCAAAATAACTAAATACAAATGAATAGAATTCAAGGAGCAGAGCCGTCAGCAGGATTCCCGTCGTCTTGGTGGTCCTCAACATCTACTACGACCGGAGTTGGGGGGTTAGCAGCAGGCTGGGCCAGGACCACAACGCCGTCGGCCTCCACAGGGGCAGCAGGTTGGGAGGGGTCATCTTCTCCGTCGTCCATGGTGATCCCAGAAAGATCCAACCCTGGGAAGGCTGACGCGACCTGCTTAAGGCAGTCATCGAAACCAGTGCCATAATACCCGGCACAGGAATCAATGAACAATTGTGACGCTTGGAAGTCACGGACCGCGTCAGCCCCGGCCGTCTGCAATCTCTGCTCTAGGACCGTCATCTCTCCCTTCAGCTTGTCACTCTGACGGCCCGCCTCCACCAGTTTCTCCCTGACCTCCTTCAGCTCCCTGTTCAGCGTGCGGACGGCTTCCTTGTACTGCCCCTGCTCCTCCATCAGGTGCGTATTGTGCCTCCTAACGCGGGCGACGACACCTTCCTTCGCAATACAGCGATCTTGAAGGGCCGTCACATGCACCAAGGCCTAAGAAAGAAAACGCAGCCGTCAGAAAGAGAATCAAAACAAGATAGTCATCTCAACAAAAGTAGCAGACCTACCCTGGTAAGGTCAAAGAGAGCTGACGCCCCCAGATCCTCCGTCTCCAGCTGCTCACAGGGCTCCAGGTCCACTGGCTTCACAAAGGACTTGGCCTCCTCGACGGCGTAATCCCTGTGGGTCAGGAGACGGCTTGGGCCCTCAGCGACGGGACCATGGGAGGTCATCAGCCCCTTACCCACACCGTGGCTGGGCTTAGAAGGTGATTTCTCCTTCAGGGAACCAGGAGTGACGGCGACCTTTTTAGCCGGACGGCGATCACTCCCGTCAGGCTTCCTCTTCGCCTGCCCGGTAGGGGCCTTAGGGGTTGACAACGCCTTCTCCCCTGCCGCCTGGGCCTGCTTCTCTGCTTTCTGACGGGCAGTAGCGGCTCGGATCCTTTGCTTAGCAGACTCCATTTCTACAATACAAGGGTTGTTAGAATAACTGACGGGGATAACCAAAAAAGCCAAGGGGAAATATACTCACGTCGACGGGAAAATTCCTCCAACCTCCGAGCTTCAGCTGACGGCTCTGGACCCCCACAGTATAAATGGATTATGTCAAGGGTGATCAAATCCCTACACTTGCGCTCTTCTAGAGGAATTTCCAAAACCCGACGGATAAACTCCTCCTGTTCGTCGGTTATGTGGGGACGGGTGTAAGCTGAGAAAAGAAAGGAAAGTGTTAATAACGTCGTCAAGAAAACAAAAAAGACCATGGTTGACGGGATTAACCTGAATCCCTTACAAAGGCCCACGTATTGTCAAAGTAACCATGGGGCATCGTCGCCCATTCTTCCTGACGGCAAACCCAATCCGTCCCCTCAACAAAAAAGTACCTACTCTTCCAGTTCCTATTTGAATCTGGCATATCCGATACCAGCCTCAAATTTTTGTCACGGGCATTAAAATGGTATGTCCCCTTAGACGAGGCGATATGATGTGGCCTGTAGCAGTAAAAGAACTCGTCAAGGGTAAGCTGACGGTTGCCTCCACTTAGACTGCCCCACAAAATCTCAGCACCTATGAAAGTTCTCCATGCATTAGGGGCGATTTGAGTGACGGAAAGGCCCAGAAAGTCAGCCAGCTGACGGTGTAACGCCGTCAACGGCAGTCTCAAACCCGCAGCAAACATGGCGTCGTACATACCCACGTCAGCGGTCCTCCCCGAGTAACAAGTCTCGTTCTCTTCAGGGAGACGGATTGGGATGTGGTCTGGGATTTGGTAGCGGATGCGCAACTCTCCAAAAATTTTGTTACTCATCCTAGGCAAAAATTTGTTGACGGCCCAATCCTCGGGAAGAATAAAGGGACGGTTATCTCCGGTTTCCTCATCCCCGTCTCCTTGATCCCCGTCTCCTTGATCTCCGTCACTATCACTACCTTCACCGTCAGTACACGTACCAATCTCAACACCTTCACCCTCTTTTCCCTCTCCTATTTCATCCTCACCTGTGCAGCTCTCATTACCGTCAGGAGATCGGGCTGACGTCCCTCCCCCTGACGAGAGCGAAAAGTCCTCTGATTCATGACCAGAACCAAAGGCTTCGTCGTAGCCCGCTCCTTCGCGGACTGACGACTCCCCACACGACGCGTCACTTGACATCTTACCTACAAGTGACGGATTAAATCTAAGTGCCTACTCTGACGTCCTCACTAATAAGAAAGAATAAAAACAAGGGATGGACTAGAACTTACTGGCAAATCGTCCTTCTTGACGGAACGAACCCGTGGACGGCGATACAGCAGCTGACGTAGATGGGACGAGAAGTCAAACTCAGGGCGACGGTCTCTCTCTCAAAGATCAGCAAAGAAGGAAATAGTAGAAATGAGGGGGGGGGACCCCCATTATATACAGAGCAAACAGGCGCAGGAGACGAAGCGACGCCTCGTCAGGGGCGCTGCCAATAGGGAAGCACCACGTGTCCGAAGCATTAAATGCACGGCGGCTCGAGGCCGCCCACTTAATGATCTTCCCGCCTAAATCAAAAGAATACGTAAACAACCGACGGAAACACTCCATAAACCGTCAGCATAAAAAGTAACTGACGGGAGTATGGAGTAGGGGGCAACTGATAAGGACATAATTGATAAAAGAATAAAGAGACGGAAGGAAAGGGGGCGTCAGACGTAGGTTCACCATGGCTGACGATAGTATGAGTATCCGGAACGATGGCATCGTGGGACCGAAGGAACATGCAAAGCCGACGGCATGGAGGCTGAAGGCCCCAGAAGCTGACGGCACACATGGCGACAGCGTTAAGATATGCTGACGGCACCAGGTAGGGATTTCTTGATGACCACGTTCGAATAATAAATGGATGACTTGCTCTCCACGTTTTGGGTAAACCTAAGAACAACTCCTATATGGAAAAGATCCCGCAAAATACGCCCAAAGAAGGATTCCTATAAGGAAAGGACTTCTACTCCAAGGAAAAGAGGGTCCAGCCCTACTACTATAAAAGCCGAGCGCCATCACAAAGAAAGGGACGCATCATTTACCCTCTCTAGCACTCTAGAGTTGTGAAAATAGTTCTGACTTAATCTTCGGAGAGCATTTGGCCGGTACCACACCGGTGCACTCCGCAAAGATCGTCTCTTCTTGTTGTGCAGGTGCCATTAGGAGCATTCGAGGACCGTGCGACTTACTGGTGTTATTCTCGGTTTCATCAACTATGATAAATGACTTCAGAGCTATGATTAAGCCTCCATTGTCAACTGGGTGCCGCATCTAGAAGGTTCCATATCACCTTCGCAAATTGAAGGAAGAAGCCTACACTCCTCATGTTATTTCAATTGGTCCCATTCACCAAGATAAAAAAAAAATTTCAAACCATGGAAAAGCATAAAGCAAGATACTTCGAGAGCTTCGTGCAACGAGCTAAGATAGACTTGAAGAACTTAGAAAGCAATATAAGGGAGATGGAAGATAGCATTCAGCGTTGCTATGTAGAGACTGTTCATCTTATAAGTGATGATTTTGTGAAACTGATCAAATTGGATGCAAGCTTCATTCTTGAGCTGTTCTTGAGATATTATGAGGAAAAATGGGAAGTTGACGTTCCTATGTTCGTGGAAGCATGGCTATTAGAGGTGGTGTGGCCTGAGTTGTTATTACTTGAAAACCAGCTTCCATTCTTTGAAATTGAGAAACTATACCAACTTGCCTTTCCCAATAACTCAAAACTCCACCCCATCTTTAAATGAACTTACTTTTAACTTAAACCTGAACACTCAGATGAAAAACACTAATGTGGAAATCCAACACTACACCGATTTGCTTAAATTCTTTCATCTACCTCCATCCAACAAGCTACCATATAGAGACTAAATTAACTTCTCCTAAGTACTCTGCAACACAGCTGCGTGAGGCAGGAGTAACGTTTAAGGTGGATTCAAGAAAATGCCCTCTGAACTTGGTTTTCAAAAATGGAATGCTGGATTTTCCACTCTTAAAATTCCAGGATACTACGGAGGCTCTTATTCAAAACATTATGGCATTAGAGCAATGTGATTATAGAAGACAGGCATACATTACGGATTTCTATTTAATGTTGGATCATCTTATTAACACTAGTGAAGATGTGGATTTACTTAGCGATGAGGGAATCATTGATAATAGGCTAGGCGACAGCAATGCAGTGACAGCTATGATTAACAATCTTAACAAATGAATCTTCACGAGAGATGAACTCTGATTACTATGATCTTTGTAAAGAGTTGAATGTATTCTATGAGAAACCATGGCACAGATTGAAGGCAACGTTAAAACATGAATATTTTAGCACTCCTTGGGGAACGGCTTCAACTATTGCTGCTATCTTTCTTTTGGTGCTCACTTTAATACAGAAAATATGCTCAATCATCCAAGTAGTTTAGGTTCAATTCCTATGTAATTCGAATGGTTGTTTGATTGTTGATGTAGTGCCATAATTGATATGTAATTTCCAAGTAAGCATTCAAGAGCAGCCATTGGAAGATTAAAGTCACTTGGAAATATGTGGTATTAGTCTTTTACCTTGAAAATCAACTTAGTAGGTATTAAGTATTGTTATGTGTGTCTTGTAATTTTTGTTTATCTTGTGAGTTGTTTTTTCAGCTGTCGGAAGTTATAGTCACTCTGTGGGTTGTTGTTTCTTAAAATTATATATATGGTAGAAATGTGGGATTCCAAATCAAGCCTTTTGTATTATATATTTGGTTGAGCATAACTCCCAGTTATCTATCATTTTCTCTTGTTCTGCCTCTGATTTCCAAACTCTCTCTTCCTTCCGCTTCCAACTGCATCAATTGCTTAGTGGTAAAACTTTTATTCCTTTGTTATTATTTCAATGCAATTGATCTTGCATGTGTAAAATACTCATATAACGTTACAAGGTTTACTCTAATATCATTTGTAAAAGCACAAGTCCTTCAAGCCCAATGTGTTACTTCAATGTCATTATCACAATCCAAAAAAAGCATTAGCTACGTCTCTGTTAATAGCTCAATATGACTAATCAAGTTGCAATTAGAACACCTTGTAATCGCTTAAATAGCCCAATTCGACCTACTAAATACAATGGTGAAGAAGTGCCCAAGAGTTATAAACTTCTCTATCTCTCCTCACTAGTCAATATATAACACAAACATGCTTCCGCAGACTTGCGCCCTCACAAGCATTAGCCACAACCATCGTTGGCAACAATGAAGGTGCTTCCTCCTACCATGAGGCACGGGAGGGGTAGACATGTAGTACCATGCCCCTTTCCATAAGCATGATTACCTGTGACATGGTTGTCTGTGTAGACCAGGGCATAAGGGCAGCAAGTTTGGATTTATTTCCATAATTAAAAGTTTTTAAATAATTTTTACAAGTAGAAGAAAATATTTAAAATAATGCATTAATTTAAAAAAAAAAAAAAACTAAAAAAAAATTATGCAGGTGTTATTTACAAAATTTTATTGACAATACTTATTATCATTATTTCTGTACATTTTTTATAAAATAAAATAAAATTGATAAAACTCTACCTAGAATTGACTATGGCACAAGAATATTGATTGGATTAGCATGAGAAAGAGGTTTTTAGCAAAACTTGAAAACAATAGGTGAATTAATAATTTGTATATATCAAAACATATATATATATATACATATATATAAAAACAGAATATATGAATAGGTATTTAGATATAAGAAAATGTCTCACTTAAAATTATTAATTTAAACCTTAATTTATATTAATTTACCTTATTCCTTCCTACAAAACTCATATTTCTTCAAAATTCCATTCCGTTTACTAATTTCCCCTCAAATAAGTTGTCATGGACGGATGTCCATTCCATTTAGGGTAGTTGCACTTTGCACTCACATACCCTGTACTGCCAAATTTAGCCCAATTAATACCTAAACTTTAACCAAATACCAGATAGTCCCTTACCAGAAGAAGCTGCAATTTGCATAACAAATTGGGCCTGGAGAAATGGGCTATCAGGCAGACCTCATCCACGACTAAGTTGGGCAATGGTTGATAATAGAACCAGAGGCCCTATTACGTTTTCTCAGTTAAGTATAGCCCAGCATAATTACAACAGTTTGATATATTTATTAGCTGTGTATTTTGGTTGCAATTAGTTCCTCGTAATTTAATTTTTGCTGACTTATTTACTTAAATGGACATGTTGAATAATATATAAATCCAATATGCTGCTCGGTGAGAGTGCTAAAAAAGCAGCACAAACTGCTTTCTCATTAAAAAAACAATGGTAGAGCAGTGCAAATTAAGAAATGAACCAAACTTGGAGAAGCTGATAGCAACAACATAAGAGAAGGGGCTAGAAGTTCATTCATTATAGCTGCAAATGACAATAATCATATGTAAGTCGACACAATCAAGCTCAAGAGACAAAAATATCTGTTGGATTGCATTTCCATATCTGTTCATCAATACAATTGTATACTCAACTTTACTCTGCCCCAAATGCAAACAAATATTCTGTATTTTCAACCCAGATCATGGGCTGGGGGAAGAGTAATGGTCATGCCATCATATAACCAAATGACAGATGCATAGCCTATACATGTCTTCCCTATAAGAAGATGATGACATGATCCTTACCACTTCAACCTTTTTCTGACCAAAATAGCTTATCTTCTATGCATCATCGGAGCAATTTTATATTCTAACATTCCTTGCAGTGAAACTCCGATATGACACTATGACAGCTAGGTCTTGATATGTCCATCACTCATTCTTAATGGAATAGTACTTGTCCCATAGCGTAGGAGATTTTGATATTTCAGTCATAAGGTTCTTGAACTTAAGGCTGCAATCTCCTCCACTGCAGAATAAAAGAATATAGTAGAGCATTAGAAGAGATTCATTCATAAGACACTCACATATTCAGGGGCATAAACAAGAGAGAAAAGGTGTAGGCAAAAGAAGGAAGGCCTGCTCTGTTCATTGATGTCAAATAACGAAATTTAAATTAACTCCATCCACAAGTCTAAGGATGAGACGGGCTACTCAAAGTGGAGTCTCAATTCTCACTTCCCAACTTACTGTTGCATCAAAGGTTTTCTTATTTATCTGACTGATAAGTTTCACACGCACCAAGTGAGTCATGAACCCATAACCTCACCCTCCAATCAATTGTTATGGGAGAAGGCTCATTGGTCTTGCATCCAAGCAATGTAATAGCCAACTTAACCACAAATTTTATTACAAACCCAGCTACTTACACTAACGCAATATCTAGACTGTCAGCTGATTCTCCCTAAGGCACTACAGAATGGTGCTAAGTCCAATTCACAAGTTGACAATTGACAGGTTGAAAAAAGTCACTTAGGTAAGAGTATTAAAAAGACCCCCCGGGGGGGGGGGGGGGGGGGGAGGTGGGTTCTTCAGGAGGATGAAATCTCCACTAAACATGATGGGAAGTATATATATATTAAAGTGGCAAGAGAAAACAGCCCCCAAATAATCCTCCCAAAAAAAGGATGAAATAAAGAAGAAAAGACAAATCAAAGCATTAGATAAATCAGTATTGCAAAACCCTGCCCCCCAAAAAATAAAGAAGAAAGACAAAAAGTGTATGAGCCTGTAAGACAGGTCCAAGTTATCAATAAAAGACAATCTTGAGCTTTATTTCAAAAAAGCTTTTCGATAAACTTCTCTATATAGTAGAAATCTTAATTCAAGCAGTGTTAAAATTACAAACAAATCAACACCCTGTGAAAGGGATCAATTAAGGCAAATATATTGATTAAACAACCCTTTCCTCCGTAGGCTCAGAATTTTGGCCTACAAAGCTGAGTTTGAACAAGATTCTAGTTCACACGGCCTCTATGACCTACCCCCAATCTTTAAAATAAAGGACAGTATTACCTAATCATGATAAGGGGTTAAACTACCTGAAAAATTAGAAATGGATAAGAAAACCACACAACAAATAGGACACCAAATAAAGTAACCCAATAAAATAAAGAACTAAACCTTATGCGATTCAATGATGCAATTGCTCTAAGAGCACTGCAAATCATGTCTTCATTACGATCTACTTCTTGCTTGACAGAATCTTGCTTTGGCTTAAAATTGATAGTCTTCTGCAGAGGATCGACCAGTGAATCCAGTACTGAAGAGTACAAAAATCAATGAAAATCACTAATTAACTTGCCAATACAGCAGATGGACACTAATCCGCAAGTTTTGAAAGGATAAGGTGGTGAGGCATTTTGACATCATAATGATCTAAAAGAGAATCCAAATTAGTTTTGGAAGCAACAAAAACCACGAACACCATTACGTTACCAATCAGAGCATTTAATTTGAAAGATAAAATCTAAAAGCATTAGAAAGTTGAATCTAACGTCACTGTCCAACACAAGTCTAACTGAATATGAAAGGTACACTAAGTGAGAATAAAAAAGTATAGGCAGGAGAAAAAAAACCAACTCACCATCCAGACCGGATTTCAGGTATGGAACAGTAAAAGGTGGAAGGATTCACTTGGTCAAGACAACTATCAAGCAATGTGTCCACACATTCAAAAGCAGCCTTTCTCAACTCAAGTCCATCATCCACAATGTGCTTGAAAGGACCAAGATCAACTGTCCTTATTAATTCTAGCTGAACCAGAAATTTAAAAAACAGAACATCATGTCAATACATCAATATACCACTGGTGAACAATAGATAAAGTTACAAACAAGAGTAAGAAAGAGAGGGAGAGGAGCACAGATTAATTGGAAATAAAATTAAAATTAAAAAAGGAATGAAATGTCCAAGCCACATTAATACGTTCAGTCATAGGTCTAGACATGAAAGCCGAATAATAAATCACAATAAAATGGAAGTACAACAGTCAAGCGAACTAAAACATCAGTATAGCCAAAGCATTTTAGTGGAATGAAGATGTGTACTAACTACACCAAATAAGTTCCAAATACTAATCCAGCGAGCAACTAACAAGTCAATAATAAATAAATTCATGTTTCAGGTTCTCTTTTTCCTGGGTCTTCTAACAATATAATGAAGCTTGTCGAGAACTAGATTCACCACAATTGCTTCTCTTGCCTTTCTGTTTGTCTTTCTTCGTTCTGAGTCAAGGGTATTGGTTATTTGTGGTGCATTCTGTTTTACTGTTTTACTTGGATGGATCTTTAATAGGTAAAATATGACTCACCAACAGTGTGCGCCAATGATTTTTCTTTGTTTCTATTATTTTTAATTTTTTTGGGTTAGAATTGTGTGCCCTTGGGATTTTGGTCAAAGTTGAAGGTGGTATATGTAGCATCACTCGCATATGCATTCAGAACTATAGCATGTGGGTGTCTATTGTTAAGTGTCAAGTTTTACCTTTACCCAGACTAGGCTGAAGTCTAAAAACAGAGTTCGACACCCCTCATTTACAACATTAAAGCCTATTCAATGGCAAGTCCTTGATGCCCTTACAAAACTCGACCCGAGATTTAACATCTAGCCTTATCATCTGTAGGATTACTTCCCTAGATTTGACGACAACGTCATTTACCGTAAAATATGTTTGAATCTAAATATGATAAATTATGGTAGCTAAAACAACTGTCCACATTAACCCCGAAAGGTTGAAATTGTTACCCTTTACATGGCAAAACGGGTCAGAATTTTCTGACCGGATCCGACCCGACCCGACCCAGAAAATACCTTACTAGAACCCCTTTTTTTTACTTGAATCAAAAACGGATTGACCCGTGACCCGACTCGTGTTTTTTGCGGGTCAACCCAACCCGACCCACGACCCAACCTAAACCCAAACCATTTTTTTAAAACTTTTTTTTTTTTGGGTAAAAAAAAGTAAAATTAAGACAATATTGATTTAATTGTTTATTGTGAGGTTTAAGGAAACAATTAATACATTTACATAACTGCATGCAAATTAATTGAAAGATAAATGGTTGAGCATTCTATAATGAGTAAAAAATTTTAGATATCAAATAGCAAAGTACATGCCAAGATAGTTTGATTATAGTAGAGTTAAAAACATATTTAAAATTGTAGACATGTGTAAGAAACATTTACAAGTGTGAAAATAGTGAAGCCAAAGTATCAAATTAGCATAAATTATGAATGCTTAGACCTATTTTTTAACAATTTATGTTCAAAATAAACGGCTTTTTAAAATAAATTATGATATTTCCTAAAGTGTGTATTGCTTAGCAATAATATGATATTCATAAAAGAGACCATATATAAATAAGTAAGCAATCAAACTTTAATGTATATTTCAAATTAAAATAAAGTGTCAACCACAATTGATAATCGATTATAAAATTAATTTTCAATACTGTAAATTTCTTATATGTTTTTATTCTTTATCAAATGAGTTATCCAATAAGTCATTTGTAATTTTATTTTATATTTTGGAATGTTGATATTGTATAAAAATAAAACTTATGTATCTATACTACTATTTAAGACGCTTCTCCTGTTTGGATTCCTCATTTTTTATACCTAAAATACCCTCATCATACCCACTTATAAGTTTTTAATTACCGAGGATAAATATGTAAATTAAAATTCTTACGCTTTAAGACCCATAAACTCACGTACGTTTTGCAGTTTCTATCTCACTTTCTATCTCTCATTCTTCTTCAGATTGAAGACATTTAGTTTAACTCTAAATCCTCCTTTCTTTTTCTTTAAATTAAAGACATTTACTGTCAAAGGCTCCAGCAAATTTTCAAGTTCTATCTTTTGCAAGTTCTTCTTTGTTTTCTTTTCTTTTGTTTATGATTGACTTTCTTTGAGTTCTACTTTTTTTTTTTCTTTATTATGTGTATCACATTAACTCTCTCTCTTTTTCTTTTTTTTAAATGTAATTTTGAAATTAATGGTTCCTTCACATACTCTACCATTGTACTTCTTAATGAATTGTAATTTCATGTTGTAGGTATTGTGATCCAAAGACAGGACTGCATTATGCTACAAAAGAAGCATTCAAAATCATTCGTGAACAGTTAAACAGTATGGCTTTCCTTACCTCCTTTAGTAGCCTTTGTTTACATTTTATTTAAAAATTTTGAATTGAAATAAAAATAGTTATTATAATCCCAGCAATTGGTTTCAAGTTTCAACGTTCAAACTTCAAAAGTACCCAACTTTGAAAACAAGGAAAAAGAAAATAAAAAGCAACCATATATTCTGGTACGTTCTGGGTTTCTTGCTGCAACTAAACAATGTTAATTTTCGTTTTCTTTAATTTACTTCCTCATTTTTTTTTTTTACCATCATTGTATATGTTTTTGGTGTTAAATTTCTTTAGTTTTTTTTTTTTTTTTACCATCATTGTATATGTTTTTGGCAGTAAATTTTTTTATTTAGGTATGTAGCAACCTTGAGTTCTACTTCTTCCTCATTTTTTTTTTTTTTTTTTTTGTATCACGTTAACTCCCTTTTTTTTCTTTTTTCTTTTTTTTAGATCTCCATTAGTTATTTTGACACGTTAACTCTTCTTTTTTTTTAAAGATCTCCATTAGTTATTTATTTAAATAGTTGATGATGTGGTGATAATATTTTTAAAGAGTCCATGATAGAGTTAAATTCTAAAAAATGATTTTCAGGAAAAATAATCTCATCAAAATTTAAATCAAACACAAACTCTAACAAACTTATGCTATTATCTTTAATAACATGCACGCTAACTTTGGTTTGTTGATTAAATTTTTTTATTTTTTTTATTTAGGTATGTAGCAACCTTGAGTTCTACTTTCTTTATTTTTTTATTTTATACTAGGATTTCTTTTTCAATTAGAAGCTTTTGTGTGTTTATCCAAATCTAGTTGATAATATAAAAATAAAAAAATGATAATGTAATAATGTGGGATAGTGTCGGAGATTTTTTTTTTTTTTTTTTTAACGTGGGATAGTTTTTCCTTAGTTTATGGGAGGGGTAATTGTTTTCTTTCAAACGTGGGTGGGAAGGTTTTTTCTTTTTCTTTTTTCTTTTTTTAATCAACGTGGACTATTTAGTGGGGAGTTAATAATTAGTAGGTTTTTTTTTTTTTTAATCTATTTACGATTTTTTTTTTTTTTTAAACTTGGTATAGTTTTTCTTTAGTTTATGGGAGGGGTAATTGTTTTCTTTCAAACGTGGGTAGTGGGAAGGTTTTTATTTTTATTTTTTTATCAACATTGACTATTTTTTTAAGATCTCCATTAGTTATTTATTTAAATAGTTGATGATGTGGTGATAAGATTTTAAAGAGTCCATGATAGAGTTAAATTCTAAAAAAAATTTATCTTTATTCTGAACAATTTTAATAGGATTTTCAAGAAAAAAGATTTCATCAAAATTTAAATCAAACACAGACTCTAACAAAATTATACTATTATCTTTAATTGCCATACACGCTAACTTTGGTTTGTTGAATAAATTTTTTTTTTTTGGTAAATACTTGGTTTAACCCTAATTCTTTTATCTCTCTCAGGTTCACGTATGCATAAGTTTTTTGGATTTGCATTGAGGAGTCATTGGAACGGAATATTAGATAAGTTTGGGTGAGAAATTTTACAAGGATTATTATATAATTTAAACCTCACATAAAGTGGTTGCTATCTAAGAAATTGTTGTAAAAAAATTTCTTTTGTAACAGAAACTATATTTATCATTTGTATAATTCTAAGTCAAATTCAATTTAGAATTTTTTCCATAAGTATTAATTTACTCCTCCATAAAAAATGTTATGTACTTTTTTCTCAGTTTTAAAGGTTGTTAATGTTGTTGATATATTTGAAATTTAAACTCTTTTTAACCTTTGTTATGGATGTGTAGTAATTTGCTAACTTTTAGGACTAAAAAACTAAATTTTGGATTAAACAAAAATTGATAAATGTTATTAATATATTTTTTTTTTTGAAAGATCAACAACACCAAAAATACTAGCCTAAGCACGCGCGTGCTTAGAGGCTCTTCTATTTTTTGGGTAAGGGTTAATTTAGAGCATTTATTATAATTTGGAATTACTATATTTTCCAATCACAAAAAAATCTAGGGGAGTGATGAAAAATTATTTCTTCACACATGACACTCATCACACCCCTAGGTTTTTTTTGTGATTGGAAAATATAGTAATCTCAAATTATAATAAATGCTCTAAATTAACCCTTACCCAAAAAATAGAAGAGCCTCTAAGCACGCACGTGAGCACGTGCTTAGAGGCTAGTTTGTTTTACTTATCTTTATGTTATTTTGTTTTACATAGCAATGTTAGGATTTGTATAATGTTAAAATTATTGAATAAGTATTAATAAGTTAACTGAATTAATTCTTGATATAAGTGGTGAATTCAAAATAAAGCATTTTACATCAAGTAATTTGTTGCATAACTTTCCAAATGGCAAATATATGTTGTTTTCTTTATAAAAATAAAAAATAAAAAAATTCATGTGAAAAATACGGGTCAACTCGACCCAACCCGCAACCCGATTGATCCGAACCTGTTTTTAACCCGCTTAAAATGACCCGTTTTGACCTGTGACCCGTTTGACCCATAACCCGATTGACCTGATCCGAACCCGACCTGACCCGCTCGTTTTGTCATGTCTGGTACCTTAGGCTCTGCTAAAGAATGGTCAGCAGCCAAAATAATCCACAAAGCACAAATTTGAATTGGACACAAGATCCTTTTAGCAAAAGAACACTCAAACAATATGTTGTCTCTACTATCCATATAGTTTCTACAAAAGACTGAAAATCTCCCTTGTAAGCCCAACTAAGAAGCCTGTCCTAGTAGGTAGCCTATTTAGACAGCTTTCAATCTACTGAGTCACAATTCTCTATCTTCACTTGGAATGGTCATCTCTGAATCTGCACCAAGTCCTCTGGTCTAGTTCGTTTTCACTTTAATAACACTTGAAATCTTTGCATCAAAAGAGCTGGCAACATCTTATATTAATCTGTGACCAAATTTAAGAAATGGAAAATTTAGATAACATCTTCTTTACAAGACTTAAATCATTTCTTCAACGATGATTTCTTCTTTACTTGTCTAATAAATTTTGGATATTAAGTAGAGGAGCCAAGGAGGTGTAACCTGTTGAAACTAAAAAAATACATATAAAATGTGTCATAGATAACTGTATTTACACGGCAACTGTGGACTAAACAATAGGATAGGTTCACGGCAACTGTGGACTAAATAATAGGATAGGTGCAAAAGTCATGCATGGTCATCTACAAAAAGTTGACTAGCCTATACTAAAAAAGTAAAAATAAAAGCCACTTGAGTAGTCTGCTACCTAGTACCTATGAAAAAAGTAGAAACAAATCAAGTAAAATAAAATAAGAAAGCTGAAAAGTGAATAGGGAAGTGGCATCACCAGAAAGTAAGGAACATGGTTTGATGAAATTGGGCCTCAAAAGACGAAAAGTGGGGCTGTCACAAACTAAAAAGAGAGAGCTTAAAAAGCAACGGAACAAATAAAAGAGCCAAAAGCTGAATAGTGGGTCACGGCTCAACATGAAATTAGGAATTGTGAAGGAAAAAAACTGACAAAAACTGCTCCATAATCTGATCAGTTGAGAGAAAAATAAGGGAACAACTTCTTTGGAGTCTCTCTATAACTTCTTTGGAGTCTCTCTATAAATAGAGGAAGACACGAGAAAAAAAAAAAAAAAAAAGAAGGCAGAGACACAAAAAGAGAGCAAGTACACACACATATCAAAGACATAGAGAGAAAACAAAAGAGAGGCACGGATAGAGAGAGTAATATCAAGCAGCGAGCATAGGTTTGTATATTGGATTTCATCAGTCCTCTTCTTCTCAAAATCTCTCTCCCTCATTCTCAAATCTGAATTTTTGTTCGGTAAAACAAATAAGATTGGGTTTTATGAGGAGTTCTTAACTCCATGCATGAAGCTTTATACAAGAGTCCTTGACTCTTAAATCCTTTTTAAACATTACCAAATAAAAATTCTTTCACTATCAAAATCTTTCTCTCACACTTCTTCAAATAATTTTTGTTTGACGCTTTACTAGTTTCCTAGTATGAAAAAAGAAAGAGAACTACGTAAGGAGATGTTTTTAACGCTATTTGCTGAGATGGTTTAATTAAACAAGTGGCTAAAATATAAGAGGGACACCTGGAGAACAATATCCAAGTTTCCTTAAAAAATAGAGGCACATCTTAAGGCAAAATTGGCCAAATACCACCTTTTTTTGAAATTTTTAGCAAAAAAACACCGTTTCGGAAATAAATGGAGATCTACCACTTTTCTAGAACTCGAGTTTCAAAAACTCGAGTTCCTCATCAGTTTTGCCACCGTGGCACTATTGAGGTGGAAATTGGGCAATTAAAAAAAATTATGTGGTACTCGAGCATGGTAAACTCGAGTACCATGCAACACAATACTCGAGTATACCAAGCTCGAGTACCATTTTATAATAAAATGCTTTTTTTTTTCTATAGTACTCAAGCATGGTGAGCTCGAGTACCTCGTAAAATTTTACAATAAAATGCTTTTTTTTTTCTATAGTACTCGAGCATGGTGAGCTCAAATACCTTGTAAACTTTTTTTTTTTTTTTTTTGGGATTATTGAAAAATAAACATAAACATAAAACGGTGTTTTTTTTTCTACAGTACTCAAGCTTGGTTAGCTCGAGTACCTTGTAATTTTTTTTTTTTTTTTGGGATTATCGAAAAATAAACATAAACATAAAATTGTGTTTTTTTTTTTTTTTTAATCTATAGTACTCGAGCTTGGTGAGCTCGAGTACCTTGTAAACTTTTTTTTTTTGGGATTATCGAAAAATAAATATGAACATAAGTGTTATGTGTGTAACATTTCAAATTACACAAACAGAATATTGGAAACATTAACATATCTAACTGGAGGCATTTCACTTCCTAAGGTGTTTCCTACATTACAAAGCAGAGGACATTATCCAACCAAAGCACAAGAATCATATGTAGCAACAAAGAACAGCATGGAAAAAATGAGCAAGTGATTTCATATAAACAAAGCAAAAACTAATGAACAATTAATCTTTAGATTTGCAAAAGTTGAATGTATCTATATAAGTAGAAGCCTCTATCTAATTCTTTCTGTATCTCATAAATCTTACTACTCATGAAACTAGACCATTCTTGAGCCAGAGCATCTGGATCATCAAGTGGTAAATAAGTATCTCCTGTATACCGGTTGGGAATTACACTTTACCCATCTATGATTTGTCTCAAATTTAACTTACCCACACGTGATTTCATTTTTAACACTTAACCCACTTGTGTTTCACTCCGTTACTATTCCATAACCCACCTCCCTATCAAAATTTTAAAACTTATATACATTCACCAATAGTCTTGCCATAGAATCTCTCCTGCAAAGTCATGTTTTCGTAACACTTATCTAATGTACACTATTTTTCCATGAGTTTTCACAGTTTTGTACATTCAACGAATTCAAATTTTTAAACAAATTCATACGATCTGTACATCTAACATACATACTTTTCCATTGAATTTTCATTATTTTGTACTTTCAACGAAATCAAATTTCTCAACAAGTCTAGACTATCTGTACATCTTATGTAGACCTTCATGATTTGGTACATTAATTGATTTTTCATCGATTTTTCCCAAATTTCTACATTCAACTAATTCAAACTTTTTTACAAATTCGAATTATTCGAGGCATTTACCATTAGGTGATTTATACAAATCATTCATTTTTCTTTCATGGAGTTTGTCCATTATTCATATGGTTATATATTTAAAAAAACACAAAAACCATTTAAGTGCAATAACCGCGCCAATGCTAAAAACAGTTTATGCATAAAACAATGAATAATTTTTATGAGAAAATAATGAACAGTTTTAATTAATGCAAAAAAAAAAAAAAAAAAAAAAAAAAAACATATTTTATGAATGCAGTAAGCAAATTCAAATATACAGCAAAATGATGTACAAAGAGCAAATTTTATTAATGTAAAAACAGATTTTATCAATGTAGAAAAATAAATTCGTACATTGTGAAATTTAAACATGAAAATGCATTCAGATTTGGCATTTAAATTTTGAAAACAAGATTTCATTAGGTGTTTTATGAGAAAATAGGGAACAATTTTTTAAATAGTGAACAAAAAATAATTTACGCAGAAAAGAGAGTAAACAATTTTGTAAATAATGCTGAATAGAAAATAATTTTATGCAAAATGCTAGAAATAGTTTATGCAGAAAAAGGTGAACAATTTTTATAAGAAAACAATGAACAGTTTTATTTAATGCAAAAAACGGATTTTATGAATGCAGTAAGCAGATTCGAATATACAGTAAACATGACGAGCAGAGTGCAAATTTTATTAATGTAGAAATAGATTTTATCAATGTAGAAAAATAGATTCGATTATTGTGAAATTCAAACATGAAAAAACATTTAGATTTGGTGTTTAGATTAAGAAAAAATGTTTACACTAGGTGTTTTATGAGAAAACAGGGAAAAAAATTTTAAATAGTGAATAGAAAATAATTTACGCAGAAAAGAGAGTGAATAATTTTGTAAATAATGCTGAATAGGAAATAATTTTATGCAAAATATTAGAAATAGTTTATGCAAAAAACAATGAACAATTTTTATGAGAAAACAATGAACAGTTTTACTTAATGCAAAAAACAAATTTTTTGAATGCTGTAAGCAGATTCGAATATACAGTAAACATGATGGGCAGAATGTAAATTTTATTAATGTAAAAACAGATTTTATCAATGCAAAAAAATAGATTCGATTATTGTGAAATTCAAACATGAAAAAGCATTTAGATTTGGTGTTTAGATTTAGAAAAAAAGATTTCACTAAATGTTTTATGAGAAAACAGGAAACAATTTTTTAAATAGTGAACATAAAATAATTTACGCAGAAAAGAGAATGAACAATTTTGTAAATAATGCTGAATAGAAAATAATTTTATGCAAAATGCTAGAAATAGTTTATGCAGAAAACAGTGAACAATTTTTATGAGAAAACAGTGAACATTTTTCTTTAATGCAAAAAACAGATTTTATGAATGCAGTAAGCAGATTCGAATATATAGTAAACATGATGGGCGGAGTGCAAATTTTATTAGTGTAGATATTGATAATAAAGCAATAAAGATTTTCCTTTCCTTTTCCAAATGAAGTTTGGCATATAAAAGAAATAATAACATATTAATTATTATATAAAAAAGAACTACCTCAAGAAAAAAAAAATTAAAAAAAGAAAAGAAAAAGAAAAAGAAATTAAGGTGGGAGGGGGAGAATCTGGAATGCAGTTGGACCGTCGATAACCCTGGCTCTGCCTTGCATCTGATTCTGAAGGTGAAATTTGTGGTTTTCTTGGTAACAATCTGGGACACATATGCATGCAACTAATAGAGGCGTTACAAAATCTATTTATGAAGTCAACTTTAACTGTTTTAGTGAAATCAACCATCTTCAGAACAAGGCTACAAATTTCGTTGTTCATTTTAGCAATTTTATTTTTTTTCCGTCTAGTATATTAAGATATTTGTGATAATAAATTGTGGAATGTGGTTTATCTAGTCCATTGATAACATATTGGAAAGAATATTATTAATCTATACATAATTAAAGTGAACGTTCAACAATTAAGCTAATCCGGTTTAATTTTGTGTTACACTTTCTTATATTAGATTGTAAAACTACTTTAATTTTATACCAAGTATCCACACAATTTTAATACTTCCAATTTGCTTAGAGCCTTCGCATTATCAATTCATGCAAAAAATTCTTTATTTTATTATAAGAACCTACTTATACTATTTTACTTAATTACTTTTTTATATTATTTTTGTTCTTTTATCTTTCTCTCTCTCTCTCTCTCTCTCTCTCTCTCTCTCGATTATTTTAGTGACCGTTTCTCTCCTCTCAACCCTCATGCCTCTCTCATCCTAGCTCTCTCTTCCAATGCCCCTCTCTAAGATCTCTCATCTTAGCTCTCTCTTTGGCAAATAGAGAAATCTCTCTCTATCGAACTTGTTAGAGAATCAGAGACCCAAAGAAAACTCTTTGTGTGTGTGTGTGTGTGTGTGTGTGTCTCGAAGCTCATTATTGTCATAAATCTCTCATCTGAGTTTAAATGTTCCACCACCATTGGGTTTGGGTCTCAAAGACAAGTGTTGTTGTGTCGCCGATCAGGTTTGGGTTTGATTTTAATTTTAGGTTTAGGTTAATGGGTTTTTTGTTGATGGTTTGATTTGTGTCTTAAGTTGATGATAAGAGCAATCATTATGGAATAAACGTCATAAGTTGGAATTTTATTGTAAACATAAAAGTTAAAATAAAAAACTATTATGGAATGGGGTTGTGCTTTAATTTATACTAGTGTGTAGCTCTGTTTATATGCATGAGTACAATTTTAAAAAATCACAATTATACGGTGTAGATTATACATTTTTTTTAGAAGAGATTCAAATTATACATGGTATTAGCTTACACTTTTTAAACCTGACATTTCTAAGATATATAATGGTTATATATATATATATGTATAAATTAATTGGTTTTAGACTTTTCGGTTTTTGCACATAATAATTCATTTGTTACAAAAATTAAAAGCTTAGATAGATATGTGGTGGAAAATTGGACTCTAATTAAAATCCAATTTAGAATCTAATTGGATTTGGATTTTTCGATTTTTACACTTAATAATTTATTTGGCATAAAATAAAAAATTAAATGGGACACGTGACGCAAAATTGAGAATCCAATTAAAATCTAATTGGATTTTCTCTAAACTTTAGCTATATATATATATATATATGTGTGTGTGTGTGTGTGTGTGTGTGTGTATACTAGTGTATAATCTCATGCATATGCATGGATACAATTAAAAAAAAAAAATCACAATTATACAGTTCAAATTATACATGGTATTAACTTACACATTTTTTAAATCATACATTTCTAAAATATGTAATGATTTCTCATTATATATGTGTGTAGTGTGTGTATATATATATATATATATATAATTTAATTAGATTTAGACTCTTCCATTTTTACACCCAATAATTCACTTGCCACAAAAATTAAAAAATTAAATGTACACATGATGCATAATTGAACTCCAATTGAAATCTAATCTAGAATCTAATTGGAATTAGATTCTTTGATTTTTACACTCAATAATTCACTTGACACAAAAATTAAAAATTCAATAGCACACGTGGCGCAAAATTGAGAATCCAATTAAAATTTAATTAGATTTTCTTTAAGATTTGGCTATTAGTATATACTAGCTTGTAACCCCATGCATATGCATGGATATACTTAAAACATACACATTAAGATGCATAGTATAATAATCTTACATATATAATTTAAATATTATTGATAGTCATTCTTATATATATATATATATATATATTATCTCTTTAAA
This sequence comes from Quercus rubra, assembly GCA_035136125.1. Taxonomy (NCBI): domain Eukaryota; kingdom Viridiplantae; phylum Streptophyta; class Magnoliopsida; order Fagales; family Fagaceae; genus Quercus; species Quercus rubra. The sequence continues at coordinate 89,655,820 of CM068731.1, read as the reverse complement.
AAGTCTTGTAAGAATGTTATTATGTAGCAAATATAAATTGTCAATTTTTAAAATATTTTTATGTTAATTAATTCTAGATTCTTTGGTTTGTTTACATAATAACTCACTTGAATGAATATTTATAATATGGTCCTACATTTGATTCCAAATTAAAAAATAAAACTCTATCTAAAAATAAATAATTTAGGACACATGGTGCAAAATTGGACTTCAATTGTAGAATATAATTGGATTTTCTCTAAGTTTTATCTATTAATATATATATATATATATAAAATTTTGTGCCAAATGAATTGTTTTTAGTTATAAAAAAAAGGCTCATAAATATAAAATTATTCAAACTCTCTCTTCCTCTAATTTTATATATATTGTTAGATATATGATTATGTTTTTTTATTATTTATTTATATTAGACTCATCGTTTTCTACTCTAAATTAACTCATTTGGCTCAAAAATTTAAAATTTTCAATTAGATGGAACATGTGCCTGTAAAATTAAACTTTAATTGAAATCCATTTTTTACATTGAACTAACTAACTTGGTTCAAAAATTTAAAATTTTTGACTAGATGAGACACATGGTGTAAAATTAGATTCTAATTGAATTCTAGTTTAAAATCTAATTGAATTTTCTCTTAGCTTTACTTATAGATGACTTATAAACTTGAATTATTTTTAGTTCTACCAAAAAAAAAAAAAGACTCATAAATATAAAATCATTCAAAAATTATGTTTTTATTTTTATTTATTTATTTTTATGGTTTACTTATATTAGACTCCTCGTTTTTTACACGAAATTAACTCATTTGGTACAAAAATTAAAAAAAAAACTTAGATTAGATGGGACACATGTTGCAAAATTAAACTCTAATTGAAATCCAATTTTTACATTGAATTAACTCACTCGGCACAAAGATTTAAAAATTTAGATTAAATGGGACACAAGACGCAAAATTAGACTTTAATTGAATTCTAATTTGAAACCTAATTGAATTTGCTTTCAGCTTTACCTATTATTATTATTATTATTATTATTATTATTATTATTATATAGATTATTTTATAAAAGTTTTATCAATTAAATAAAATATTATGCTTAAAAATTTACATTCCAATTTTCGTCTTCTTAATGACATGAATCCAAGTGAAATTAAGTCCCTAGATATTAACATCAGTTTTCAAGAAACAAAAAGGCAACAACATCATATATTCATATTATACCATAAATATCAATTCATTACACGTGGATTACATAGAAAATTTCTTGTAAATTTTTTTTAAAGCTATAGTGAGCTTGTGCATCACGCAAGTCATCACCTAGTGTTTCCAATGGTAATGGCTAATTGTGTTTTTTATCAGGAAATTTAAGGAAGACAACTCTATAGATGGCAGAAGCAGTGAGTATAGAAATTGAAATTGAAAATACTGAAAGTCAAAAGGAAGCAAACACTACAAATGAAAACAAAAGTCAATATGAAAGGATGGTTAGTGCCCTCGAAATAATGATTGAAAAGCCAGAGCCTTCATTTTCATTTGAGTGTCGCATCAAAAGAATTCCAGATCACCTTCGCAAAGTGAATGAAAAGCCTACACTCCTATGATTATTTCAATTGGCCCTTTTCACCACTTCGACAAAAAATTACAAACCATGGAAAAGTTTAAAGTGAGGTATCTCAAGAGTTTCATGAAACGGGCTAATATAAACTTGAAGAATTTAGTGAGCACTATAAGGGAGATGGAAGAACGCATTTATTGTTGCTATGCAGAGGCTTCGCTTGGCATGGACAGAGATGTTTTTTTGAAAATAATTCTGGTAGATGCGATCTTCATTCTTGAGCTTATCTTTAGAAATGTTCAGGGATATTTGGAAAGTGAAGATCTTTTGATAGCAGACCAAATGACACCTATCATACTTGACTTGGTATTACTTGAAAACCAGCTTCCATTCTTTGTCCTTGAGAAACTATTCAACCTTAATCCCAATTTGTCAAACATCTCTTCTTTAATTGATCTAACTTTCAAATTCTTTGAATATTTCAATGTTCGAGAAATTTCCCCCAAGAATGTGAAAATAGAACACTTCACCGATCTGATTAGAATCTTTCAGCTACCACAACCCCAGAACCTACCGAAAAGACAAACTGAATCTGAAATTGTTACACTTATGTACCCTGCAACACAACTGCATGAGGCAGGAGTAAAGTTTCAGGTGAATTCAAGCAAATGTTTACTTGACATAACATTTAACTTCAAAAACGGAGTGTTAGAAATGCCATGCTTAAAGTTATATGATGAGACCGAGGCTCTTATTCGAAATGTAATGGCATATGAGCAGTATTGTTTTGGGGAAAAAATATACATTAGGGATTACTATTTTTTTTTGGATTGCCTTGTCAATACTACCAGAGATATAGATTTACTTTGCGATAAGGGAATTATACGTAATTATCTGGGAGACAACAAAGCAGCAACATCTTTGGTCAACAAGCTTAACACCCATGTCTTATTGTCAGGCATAAACCAAAATCAAAATCGTATCTTCAAAGAATTGAACGCATTCTATGAGAAACCTTGGCACAAATGGAAGGCGACACTAAGGTATCAATATTTCAGCACTCCTTGGAGAATTGCTTCTACCATCGCTGCTATCATCCTTCTGGTGTTCACATTCATACAAACAGTATGTTCTATCATCCAAATAGTACCTATTGTTTGATTGCTTCTCAATAAATTTGTGCAAGTCCAGTGTGTGCAATGTGTGGTTAGTACGTGGACTCATGAAGAGTTTAGATTGCTGCAGATTTCTTATCTTCCTTGATTGTCATCTACTTTTTATCTAAATAAAGCTTGGATAGGATTGTTATCTGCTTTAGTTTGGATAGGATTGCTATTTGTTTTTGGATAGGATTCATTGTATAAGTGTGATGAGAAATTTTACTTCAATGGAATTTCCATTTTCATTGTCTATCGCATTTCTTTTTCAATTTTTGTAAGGCGATATATATATGAACATTGATGGAGTTAATAAAAGCTATCAGATATATTTACCAAAACTCAGCAAGTAATTGCTGTGAGAGGATTGGTTTTCCCTCAAAGAGAGGTAATTTGCTTCATACCATATATGGTGATTTGCTTATTACACATGTATCAACAGGGATATATATATATATATATATATACAACCGCTTCCAACTTCTTCTTTTTTGCACCAGAATTTTATCCTTCAAACATTAGAACAGTGTCCTATTCCATTCCTTGCAGGAGAATTCATGACTTATAGTTATTCATGATGGAATATAATGCTACTTTTCTCATTGTGCACGTAGGAGATTTTATATTTTCTTTTTTAATTAAAATAATAAAAAAATAACAACAACAACAACAACAAAAACAGAAAAACGAAGCAAATTTATTTATTTTTGTACAGATGTTGAGAAAAGGACTTTCCTCCCCCAAGTTTTTAGACAACCTCGCAAAAGAGTGTCTTTTGCCAAAACATGAGAAGCATGATCACAAATAGAACTAGTATAAAAAAAAAACTACATCTGTCTTCTAGCGACATGAAAACATGAATATTTTAGCACTCCTTGGAGACGGCTTCTACCATTGCTGCTATCTTTCTTTTGGTGCTCACCTTAATACAAACAACATGCTCTATATCCAAGTAGTTTAAGTTCAATGCCTGTGTAATTTGGATATTGGATATGTAATTTCCAGTTCAAGAGCATCCATTGGAAGATTAAAGTCAGCACTCAGTGAGGGGGATCAATTAAAGCCCCCTGCCCCCCAAAAATCTTCTTCCCCCCAAAAAAATAATTATAATAAAGAAGAAAAACAAATCAAGTGTGAGCCTATAAGACAGGTCAAGGTTTTCAATAAAAGACATTCTTGAGCTTTATTTAAAAAAAAAAAGCTTTTCTCTAAACTTGTCTATATAGCAGAAATCTCAATTCAAGCAGTGTGAAAATTACAAACAAATCAGCACCCTGTGAAGGGGATCAATTAAAGCAAATATATTGATTAAAAAACCCTTTCCTCCTTAGGATCAAAATTTTGGCCTACAGAGCTGAGTCTGAACAAGAGTCTAATTCACACGGCCTCTATGACCACCCCCAATCTTTAAAATAAAGGACAGTAATACCTAATCATTATAAGCGGTTAAACCACCTGAAAATTTAGAAATGGATAAGAAAACCACACAACAAGTAGGACACCAAATAAAACAACCCGATAAAGAAAATAGCTAAACCTGATGCGATTCAACGTTGCAATTGCTCTAAGAGCACTGTGGTCGTGTCTTCATTACAATCTACTTCTTGCTTGACAGCATCTTGCTTTGGCTTAAAATTAATAGTCTTCTGCAGAGGATCTAGCAATGAATCCAACACTGGAGTACAAAACCAACATTAGATAGAATATCTGAAGTTTGGCTAAATCTTACTGAAGCAAAATCAATGAAATCACTAACCTGCCAATACATCAGATAATGGACACTTATCCGCAAGTTTTGAAAGGATAAGGTGGCAAGGAATTTTTACATCATAATGATCTAAAAGAGAATCCAAATTAGCAGTTGAAGCAACAAAAACCACGAACACCATTATGTTACCAATCACAGCATTTAATTTGAAAGATAAAAACTAAAAGCATTAGAAAGTTGAATCTAACATCACTGTCCAACACAAGTCTAACTGAATATGAAAGGCACACTAAGTGAGAATAATAAAGTATAGGCAGGAGAGAAAAAAAAAAAAAAAAAAAAAAAACCAACTCACCATCCAGACCGGATTTCAGGTATGGAACAATAAAAGATGGAGGATTCACTTGGTCAAGACAACTATCAAGCAATGTGTCCACACATTCAAAAGCAGCCTTTCTCAACTCAAGTCCATCATCCACAATGTGCTTGAAAGGACCAAGATCAACTGTCCTTATTAATTCTTGCTGCGCCAGAAATTTAAAAACAGAACATCATGTCAATACATCAATATATCACTGGTGAACAATAGATAAAGATACAAACAAGAGTAAGAAAGAAAGGGAGAGGAGCACAGACTAATTGGAAATAAAAATAAAAATAAAAAAGGAACAAAATGTCCAAGCCACATTAATACGTTCAGTCATAGGTCTACACATGAAAGCCGAATAATAAATCACAATAAAATGGAAGTACTGCAGTTCAGCGAACTAAAACATCAGTATAGCCAAAGCACTTTAATGGAATGAAGATGTGTACTAACTGCACCAAATAAGTTCCAAATATTAAGACAACGAGCAACTAACATGTTAATAATAAATAAAATCATTTACACCAAATCATATGCACAGGCATTATCAATAACATATATACTACTTCAGATTACCGAAAAGATTCATTTAACATGAACAATGTCAAAATCTGAAGTTACCTTAACAATTGTCTGATCATAAAGAAGCGGCAATAATTCTGGAGTGTGAGATGCCAGGGTATATAATCTCGTCCATCTTCTCAGGCCTCTCAACTTATCAGAATATAAATAAGAATGAAGATGCCAAGACCAGTGGCAAGAGCAGAGGAGCATCCAGCAACACAGAAGACCAAAGACTCATTCACAGAGCTGATGATTCTACAACAGAGCATAAACGGCAAGGCTGCATAAGTGAAGGTTGATGTACATACGACTTGTAGTTTAGTCTGTTCAAATGTTCACTTAAGTGCTGGCATGTGAGGAAGTTAGTTAAGGCTTTAGCTTGCACGTGTAATAGTTTGTTAGTTCTGTTAGTTAGTTAGCTTTGTGTTCACACCTGTATAAATCAGTATATATATGTATTGTTTGTATTCTTGAATCAATGAATGAAATATACAATTTTCAATTCCTGAATTTGTGATATGGTATCAGAGCAAAATTCCTAAATTCCTGTAGGTTTTGCATTTTTTTGTCTTCCTCAATTTTCCGAGAAAATTTCTCTCTGTTCTTGAGAAAACTTTGTTCTCTGGAAGTTGAAGTTGATTCTTCAATCGCCAATCGTCATCTATGACTTCTGCCACAAATACAAATGGTTCTACAGATGCTTCCACATCTGTGAATCCATCTTCTTCTCAAGAATCTCCAATGGATAACCCTCTGTTTTTACATCATGCAGAGAATCCAAGTCTAGTCCTCGTCACACAGCCATTGTTAGGTGGTGAAAATTATGCAGCTTGGGCTCGTGCAGTTAGAAAAGCTTTACTCACCAAGAATAAACTAGGGTTTATTGATGGAACCTTGACTCTTTCATCACCATTGGTATCAACTCCTTCGAATGTGCAAGCATGGATAAGATGTGATAATATGGTTGGGACATGGCTAACCAATTCAATCTCACCAAAGCTCCAATCAAGCATCATTTATGAAGATATTGCCCTAGAATTTTGGAATGACTTGAAGAATCGTTTTGCTCAAACAAATGGATCTAGAGTTTTCAATCTTCAAAAGGACATAGCTGAGCTTCATCAAGGTGAATTGTCTATCACTGATTTTTTTACTCAATTAAAGGTGTTTTGGGATCAATTACAGAATCTTAGTCCGTTTCCTACTTGCACATGTGGTAAATGCATTTGCAATATCAACAAGAAACTCACTGATTTACAAACAAGAGAATCTGTCATGAAATTTCTAATGGGATTGAACGATTCTTTCTCCCAAGTTCGATCTCAAGTTTTGCTTATGGATCCAATTCCATCTCTTAGTAAGGTGTACTCCTTGCTAATCCAAGAAGAGACACAAAGATCAGTACCTAATTCAACTTTTGCCAAGGTTGATTCTACTGCTTTAGCTGCTAAATTGACCAATGAACATCTTGGTTCATTTCTTGGTGGTGCCGTTGGAAAAGGGAAGGAAAGACCAACTTGCACACATTGTGGCAAGATTGGTCACACAGTGGATAAATGCTATAAAAAGCATGGTTTTCCACCAAGTTTCAAGTTCAAGAACAAGCCGTTTATGGCTCATCAAGTGTCTTCAGATATGCTAGTTGCTCATACTCCACTTGCCTCACTAATGCATCACCAGTCTGTTTTCACTCCTCAACAGTATCAGCAACTTCATGCTCTATCTGGAGCTTCTACTTCATCCACCTTACCTTCTGCTCAAGTCAGGGATGCTTCAATGGCAAATGTAGCATCATCTTCTACATCTATCAATGCTCCAATGTCAGGTATTGACCTATCTCATAGTGTTTTCTCTGTACAAGTAGTGAATAGAAGAATTTATGATCAATGGACATGGGTGTTGGATACTGGGGCTACTAACCATTTTGTTTGCTCAGTGGATCTATTGACTTCAATCACTGCTACTATACAGTCCTTGGTTCACTTGCCTAATGGGGAATCAGCTCAAGTCACTCATATTGGCACTGTTATTTTTTCCCCTTCACTTACACTTACTAATGTTCTTTGTGTTCCCTCATTTAGTTTCAATCTATTATCTGTTAGTACACTAACCTTATCTCAACCTTATTGCCTTGTTTTCCTCTCCAATTACTGTTTTATTCAGGACCTTTTACCTTGGAAAACGATTGGGATGGGCAAGGCTGTTGATGGCTTGTATTTGTTGCAGTGTGACAGTCTCCAACACATTCCTCCTTCTTCCCTTGCTGATTACTTAAGTAGTCATAAGTCCAAAGCTTCTTTTCCTCCTTTTTCTGCATCAACTTCTGCAGGTTCTGCATCTTCCTCTCTTTGGCATGCCAGATTAGGACATCCTTCAGATATGAAGCTTAAAGTTTTAGGTCCTAATCTTCCTTCCTTACAATTTCTTTGTAATAAGACTTGCCATATCTGTCCTATGGCCAAGCTTAAACGATTACCCTTTCCTTTCAATAATAAAATTTGTGCCTGTGCTTTTGATTTAGTTCATATGGATGTTTGGGGACCTTATTCAGTTCCTACTTTGGATGGTTACAAATATTTCTTGACCATTGTGGATGATGCAACCCGAGCCACTTGGCTTTTTCTTATGAAATCCAAAACTGATGTCAGACCTTTATTTCAATCCTTTTATGCTATGATTGTTACCCAATTTAGTCAGCACATTAAAGCTATTAGGATTGACAATGCCAAAGAGTTTGCCATGACTGATTTCCTTAGTTCACATGGCATTATCCATCAAACTAGCTGTGTTTATACCCCACAACAAAACTCTGTTGTAGAGGGAAAACACCAGCACTTACTCTCCATTGCTAGGGCATTACAGATTCAATCCCAAGTTCCCTTGTCCTTTTGGGGTGATTGTGTTTTGACTGCTGCATACCTCATAAATAGGCTTCCTTCTCCCTTGCTACATGATAAAACACCTTTTGAACTCTTATTTCATAAGCCCCCTGAGTACAATCATCTAAAAGTTTTTGGTTGCCTATGCTTTGCCTCTACCATTGTTCATACCAGAAACAAATTTTCACCAAGGGCAAGAAAATGTGTTTTTCTTGGCTACCCGTGTACTATCAAAGGTTATAAACTATATGACCTTGATACTTATGTTGTCTTTGTATCCAGGGATGTTGTTTTTCATGAATCTGTATTCCCTTTTGTGCCTTCTTCCAATAGCTACATTACTCTCAATTCCTTGCCCTTGCCATGTGCTTCACTTGTTCCTTCCTTACATGATGAGGCACTTCTGTTTCCACCTCACAATTCTGCCTTTTCTCCTCATTCTATCACTTAAGTTCATCATAATATTGATAATGACCTACTTGATGATGTCCCAGAAGCTCCCCTTGATCCCATTGCAGATCCTATTCCCATTAGAAAGTCTACTAGATCCATTAAAAGACCTTCATATTTACAGGAGTTCCACTGCAATAATGTCACTTTTGTCCAGCCTTTGCCTTCTTCCCAGTCAGGTACATCTCATCCTCTTTCTTCTCATGTGTCATATCATTACCTTTCTCCCTCCTATAAGACCTTTTGTTGTGCCATTTCTTCACTTGTTGAACCTCAATTTTACTATCAAGCTGTCTCTGATCCCCAATGGCAAGCTGCCATGGCTGCTGAGATAGCTGCACTTGAGGCTAACAACACTTGGACATTAACACCCTTGCCTCCTGATAAGAAATCCATTGGCTGCAAGTGGGTGTACAAAATCAAGTATAAGGCTGATGGATCCATTGAAAGATACAAAGCTAGGTTGGTGGCTAAGGGCTTCACCCAAAAGGAAGGCATTGATTACTTTGAAACTTTCTCTCCAGTAGCTAAAATGGTGTCTGTCAAGGTTCTTCTTGCTGTTGCTGCCATTAAGGGTTGGTCTCTTAGTCAACTGGATGTCAATAATGCTTTTCTTCATGGAGATTTGGATGAGGAGGTGTATATGGCTCTTCCACAAGGGTTTCACAGCCAGGGGGAGGTTGTTTGTAAGCTCAACATATCCATTTATGGCCTCAAGCAAGCTTCTAGGCAATGATTTGCAAAGTTTTCAAGCACTCTAATTCAGCTTGGTTTCATTCAATCCAAGGCTGACTACTCTTTGTTTACTAGAAGACATGACAACATTTTCATGATTCTTTTAGTCTATGTAGATGATGTTTTGATAGCTTGCAATGACAAGGCTAAAGTGGACAAATTTAAAATTATGCTGGATGATAAGTTCAAGCTTAAGGATTTGGGTAATTTGAAATATTTCCTTGGTTTGGAGGTTGCAAGATCAGACAAAGGAATTGCCCTTTGTCAATGGAAATACACCCTTGAGGTGCTCAATGATGCTGGCCTACTGGGCTGTAAGTGTGTAAAGACCCCTATGGAGCACAACTTAAGACTTAGCAAGTTTGAAGGAGAAAGAACTTAAAGATCCCAGTCATTACAGAAGGCTTGTGGGCAGGCTCTTGTACTTAACAATCACAAGACCTGACATCACATTTGCTGTCCATAAACTCAGTCAGTTTATGTCCAAGCCAAGGAGACCCCATCTGGATGCAGCACATAGAGTGTTGCAGTATTTGAAAGGTGAACCGAGCAAAGGACTTATGTTTTCTTCCAACACAGACTTGCATTTGAAAGGATTTGCAGATGCAGATTAGGCTGCATGTCCTGACACTAGGAGATCCGTGACTGGCTATAGCATCTTCATTGGTGATTCTTTAGTATCTTGGAAGTCCAAGAAGCAATCCACAGTGTCAAGATCATCAGCTAAGGTTGAATACAGGTCCATGGCAGTGGCAACATGTGAGATAGTGTGGATTTTGTATTTCCTCAAAGATATTGGTGTGAATCATGACAAGGAGGCCTTATTGTTCTGTGACAGCCAAGCTATGTTGCATATTGGTTCCAATCCAGTCTTCCATGAGAGGACAAAACATATAGAAATAGACTGTCATGTGGTTAGGAATAAAGTGTTGGAGAAGGTGATTAAGTTGAATCATGTTAGATCAAATTGTCAGTTGGCCGATCTGCTCACTAAAGCTCTGAATTATAATCAATTTTCCATTCTTAGTTGTAAAATGGGGATGATTAATATACATGCCCCTGCTGCTCTTGAGGGGGAGTATCAGAATATAAATAAGAATGAAGATGCCAAGACCAGTGGCAAGAGCAGAGGAGCATCCAGCAACACAGAAGACCAAAGACTCATTCACAGAGCTGATGATTCTACAACAGAGCATAAACGGCAAGGCTGCATAAGTGAAGGTTGATGTACATACGACTTGTAGTTTAGTCTATTCAAATGTTCGCTTAAGTGCTGGCATGTGAGGAAGTTAGTTAAGGCTTTAGCTTGCACGTGTAATAGTTTGTTAGTTCTGTTAGTTAGTTAGCTTTGTGTTCACACCTGTATAAATCAGTATATATATGTATTGTTTGTATTCTTGAATCAATGAATGAAATATACAATTTTCAATTCCTAAATTTGTGATACAACTATAGAATATTTTACAGCAATGACAACCGTAGCTCTGGTGAATGCAGTTGGACTGGTTGTCCGTACCTATAGGAAATTAAGAGTATAAAACAAACATACAAACCCCCCATCAAATGTAAAAATAAAATATTCATCAAAAGCTTGAGGAGAAGTGGAAAAAATAAAACAAACATACCTTGAGTGCTGGAACAAGTTTTGAAGGTTCGACAAGTGCAATTTTCCCCAGACACTCAGATACAACATTACGAACACCCTAAAATCCTGGAATTCTGCTTTATCTACGGATTGTCGTACATAACAATAACAATACTCCCAATATGTGCATGTGAACGTTTACGGATTACTTTATCTTCTTGGATAACCTTATTAACACTACCAAAGATATGGATTTGCTTTGCAATGAGAAAATTGTGATTAATCATCTAGGCGACAACAATGCAGCAACATCCTTTTTCAACAATCTTAACACAAATATCTTATTGCCAGGTGTTGACTCAAATTACAATCATATTTGTCAAAATTTGAATAAATTCTGTGAGAAACGTTGGCCCAGATGGAAGGCAACGTTAAGGCATCAATATTTTAGCACTCCTTGGAGAATTGCTTCTACCATCGCTGCTATTATTCTTCTGGTGTTCACGTTCATACAAACAGTATGCTCTATTATCCAAATAGTGCCTATTGTTTGATTGCTTCTCAATTAACTTTTTATCAGATACGGTGCAAGTACAGTGTGTGCAATGTGTGGTTAGCACGTTGAGCCAGAGTTGCCGATCGATTGCTTGATGAGTACTTAGATTACTGCAGATTTCTTATCTTCTCTGATTGTCATCTGCATTTTATCTAAATAAAGCTTAGATAGGATTGTTATTTGTCATCTTATTTTATCTAAATAAAGCTTGGATAGGATTGTCATCTGCTTTAGTTTGGATAGGATTTTTATTTGCTTTTGGATAGGATTCATTGTATAAGTGTGATAAGAAATTTTAGTTCTATGGCATTTCCATTTCCATTGTCTATCGCATTTCATTTTCAATTTTTGTAAGGCGATATACATGAACATTGATGAAGTTAATAAAATCTATCAGATATATTTACCAAAACTAAGCAAGTAATTGCTGTAAGAGGATTGGTTTTCCCTCAAAGTAGACCAACGTTGTTTCATACCATTTTCTATCCAAACCAAGAAAGAGGGTTTGAGATGAGGAATAGCAATGGTCATGAGATAATTCATATGAACAAATTCATTACAAATGCATACCCTATGCAAGCTAGGAAAACCTTAATTAGTCTTCCTATGATAAGAACGTATTTGGTGATTTGCTTACTACACATGTATCAACTATCAACTGGGATACGACAGCTTCCAACTTTTTTTTTTGATCCTTCAAACATTAGAACATTGTCCTATTCCATTACTTGCAGGACATTCATGACTTATAGTTATTCATGATGGAATGCTACTTTTCTCATTGTGTACGTAGGAGATTTGATACTTTCTTTTTTAATTAAAATAATAATAAAAAAAAAACAACATAAAACAGCAAAATGATAGCAAATTATTTTATTCAAATTTTATCATTTTGTACATATGCTGAGAAAAGACTTTCCTCCCCCAAGTCTTTAGACAACCTCGCAAAAGAGTGTCTTTTCCCAAAACATGAGAAGCATGATTACAAATAGAGCTAGTATAAAGAAAAACTACATCTATCTTCTAGCGACATTAAAACATGAATATTTTAGCACTCCTTGAGGACAGCTTCTACCATCGCTGCCATCTTTCTTTTGGTGCTCACTTTGATACAAACAATATACTCTATATCCAAGTAGTTTAGGGTCAATGCCTGTGTAATTTGGATATCGATGGTTGTTTGATTGTTGCTGTAGTGCTATAATGGATATGTAATTTCCAGTTCAAGAGCATCCATTGGAAGGGGATCAGTTAAAGCCCCCTGTCCCTCAAAAATCTTCTCCCCCCAAAAAATAATAATAATAAAGAAGAAAGACAAATCAAGTGTGAGCCTGTAAGACAGGTCAAAGTTTTCAATAAAAGACATTCTTGAGCTTTATTTTAAAAAAGGCTTTTCTCTAAACTTGTCTATATGGCAGAAATCTCAATTCAAGCAGTGTGAAAATTACAAACAAATCAGCACTTTGTGAAGGGGATCAATTAAAACAAATATATTGGTTAAACAACCCTTTCCTCAGGATCAGAATTTTGGCCCACAAAGCTGAGTCTGAACAAGAAGCTAGTTCACACGGCCTATATGACCACCCCCAATCTTCAAAATAAAGGACAGTAATAGGGGGGTTAAACTACCTGAAAAATTAGAAATGGACAAGAAACAACACAACAAATAGGACGACACCAAATAAAACGGCCCGTTAAAGAAAATAACTAAACCTTATGCGATTCAATGATGCAATTGCTCTTAGAGCACTGCGGATCAAGTCTTCATTATGATCTACTTCTTGCTTGACAGCATCTTGCTTTGGCTTAAAATTAATAGTCTTCGGCAGAGGATCCACCAATGAATCCAACACTGAAGAGTGCAAAACTAACATTAGATAGAATGTCCGAAGCTCAGCTAAATCTTAGTGAAGCAAAATCAATGAAATCACTAACCTGCCAATACAGCAGATGGACACTTATCCGCAAGTTTTGAAAGGATAAGGTGGTGAGGCATTTTGACATCATAATGGTCTAATAGAGAATCCAAATTAGTTGTGGAAGCAACAAAAACCACGAACACCATTACGTTACCAGTCACAGCATTTAATTTGAAAGATAAAATCTAAAAGCATTAGAAAGTTGAATCTTACATCACTGTCCAACACAAGTCTAACTGAATATGAAAAGTACACTAAGTGAGAATAAAAAAGTATAGGCAGGACAAAAAAAACCAACTCACCATCCAGACCGGATTTCAGGTATGGAACAATAAAAGATGAAGGGTTCACTTGGTATATAATGGTTACAATTTATTTTATAAAAAAATCCAATACAGTATTTGGTACTACATCATTTAAATTTTATTTAATTTGACATCAAATTCATCTTTAGATATATAATATTGTGACATCAAATTTTAATTTCATATAATGTAACATCAAATTTATAATCCAATACTGTCTTTTTCTTTCAATCAAATCTTAGCTTTGGTTCAGTTGAAATGTTGACACATATGTCAACACCTTTCCCTTATCTAGGTTAGAATTAGATGGAACTTTACTACTACTTTCCTCCGTATTCAATTAATTGAGAACACAATTTTTCATGTTATGGACCCAACAAATTTTACTCTAATATCTTTTTATCATACATATGAGATAGTAAATTATGATAAGCACAATATCATTTTCATTAGGGACCTAGAACAGTGATGCAAAGAGGACTTTTAGGAAGATAGACACATTGGAGAGCTTCCTTAAGTAATTAATATAATATATTGAGTACACTTTAACCTAAAAGACTTAAGCCGCCAATGGGTATGTGCTCAATTATATTATATTAACCACTCATTCTTTTTATCATTATTCAATGTGGGACTTTAGTCACACGTGTACATCCAACAATATGAGCTTTTGCCACATCATGTCAATGTTAGATGCTCAAGAAAAAAGCTAGAGAGAGAGAGAGAGAGTTGGTGATCATAGGGGAACTTGCTACTCTAGAGTAGCCTATTGCCTCTACATTAAATGGTGGGCAATAGTTTTATCAGCTGCATTAATGAAAAAGTGACTTGAACAGTGTAGGTCACAGCTAAGCAGGTTCTTTCCACTACCTTCTTCAAATGTAAAAAGAGACAATTGTCATGAGAGGAGATATGTTAGAGCATTCACATCAGCTCTTGGATAATTGTGTATAAATGTGTAAAATACACATTTTGACCATTTTTACACATTTTGAAGCAAAAAACACACTACATCAGTCTATGTAAAATCGTGTAAACCCATCTATAATTTTCAACGAACTACAGTACCCGTGTAAATTTACACGGGCACTGTAGCCCGTTTATACCTTAAAATAATATTATATGTACAGTAAACAAAACCTCATTTTCGCTCTTTTTTTTCTCTCTCCTCTCACTGAGCACACCAATGCTTAAAACTATGGATTTGAGTCCAATTATATTTATATCAATTCTTTGACTCATTTGATCTTTTTTTTTCTTTTTTTTTTTATGTGGGATTTCTTCTCACATATATACATCCAACAAAATATTAAGAAAAGTATAAGTAGAAGAGATTTAAGGATGTTTACCGGTCAAGTTTTTTCATGTTTGATATCAACCAGCCACTCGACCCCAACTCCTTTAGTTTGTGAGCTTCCTCACCCGCTTTCCACAAATGGTTTTGAAACAAAATAACTTCATTATTTTTCAGAATTTGGATACATTAAACTCATAGCCATGTAAAGGACCTTTATGTGATCACAATAAAAATTTTCCCGTTTTGATTTGAGAAATTTTCACGATGGTCTACAACAAAAATTGCGGATTATAGCAACGCAGATGTGGCACAAGACTTCTATCATCGTTACAAGGTATGCCCAAAAACTCCAATGACCATCTATACATGTTTATCTATTGTTTTTTACAATAAGTTTAAAAGACAAATATTTTTTATAAGTGTTGAGGTGGTATATATGTTGACATGTAGTAGTGCTAATAAAAATTGTGTTAGTGCTTGCTACATGTAAAATTTGTGAGAGCTAATGGAAATATGAAGAAATAGAGTAGAGAGAGATAACATAAAGTTTACATGAATTGACTGAGTGGCATATGTTTATGGAAGAAAATTTTGACGGCTATATCTTTACGGTAATCTCAATTTTATAGGGTTTATATAAAAAATTTGAAAGTAAAATTAGACATACGTGATCTGAGTAATATAATTGGACCTCTTTGGGCCAACATACAAACCTAATAATAATACCTCTAAAAAAAATTAAAGTTGCTCTAATCACAACTTATTATCTTAATAGAAACGAAGAAATAATAGAATTTTTTTTAATTTATTTTCTAATGAATTTCTAAAAATGTTGCAAGAAGACGTACAATTAGTAAAAAAGATTGGTTTGGACTCCTTCAGATTCTCCATCTCTTGGTCCAGATTGTTCCCAAGTAAGACCGTTACACTAGATCAATCTCAATGTTCAAAATTCATTAGCTATTGATGTGATCTCAGTTGGGTCCCATGACACCGACAGTGATCACAACTAAGAAAAAACTTAGTTCATATTTGTCGTATTGCAAATGGGACATATGATCTCAGTTGAATACTTATTATTTCTATGGTTGAATTCCATGCTCTCAATTCTGTTGCTTTGAGGTTTGATTTTCTTGTGTTTGTACATGAATTGGTCAATGAATTAGACCATAAGGGTGCTTGGTTATGAATTAGACCATAAGGGTGCTTCATCTATGCTTGGTTGTGATTGCTTGGTTGTGGTTGAATTCCATGCTCTTAATGCCTTTTCTTTTCTTTCTTTTTTTCAATTTTGTTGCTTATTAGTGCTACTTCTGAATTACTTTGGTGTTTGTTAGGTGATGGACTCACAAAATCAAAATCCTTTCTTCCTTGACATTTTACAAGACAATGGACAAGGTTTTGAGTCTTTTAACAGCAGTAATTTGATGTCCACTCCGCATTCAGACGTCAATGTCCATCAATCTCCACCCCAAGTTGAAATGGGACAATCTATACCCCCTATTGCAAAAAAATCAACTAATAAGAGAGGTCAACGGGGAATCAACTTCACCATAGATGAAGACATTAAGCTAGTGTCGGCGTGGCTCAATGTTAGCTTAGATGCCGTGACATCGACGGACCAAAAACACACAACATTTTGGGAGAGAATTTGGTCTACCTTCCACAATGACAAGAAATTTAACCGCACTAAGGATTCTTTAAATAGTCGGTGGTCAACAATTCAAAAGGAGACCAACAAGTTATGTGGATGCTTGGCCCAAATTGAGAACCGGAATGAAAGCGGTAAAACTGAGTATGACAAGGTATTTCAACTCAACATTTAATATGTATTGTACATCAAAACACTTTTAGTTTTATGATTCTTATTATTTTCAATTTTTTACTTTTGTAGATTGAAGATGCAAAAACTATGTATCAAATTAATTCCAACAATGCATTTCAATTGGAGCATTGTTGGAGAATTTTGAGGAATGAAGCTAAGTGGTTGATTCTAAGAGATAGTTTGAAGGCCCGCACAAGACGACCAGCCACACGACCAGCCACACGACCAGTCACACAACCAGCCACACAATCCTTTGCAAGCTCAATAAATGTAGATGAAGATAATGAAGAGATGAACTCCGGCGAAACCTTGGAGAGACCTATAGGCAAGAAGGCTGAAAAGGAGAAATAAAAGAAAAGAAAGAATTGTGATGACGTGATCCCAACACTTTCCTCCCAATTGGACGAAATCAAGGAAGAAAAGAGAAGAATGCATGAGGAGAAAAAGGAGAGTATGCGCATTGCATTAGAAGAACGAAGAGAGGCAATGCGCATTACATCCGAAGAACGAAGAGAGTTGATTCGTATCAAAGAAGAGAAGAATGAAGTAGAAGAGAGGAAAATGGAAGATGAACTTATGATGAAAGATACAAGAACTATGGATCCTGAGCAAAAAGAATACATTCGTCTACGTCGTTTGGAAATCTTGGAGAGGTTAAGGTCTAAATATGCATCATAATGGAATATTATTATTGACAATATCTAATCAAGTAATTTTTTGTATAGTGCAAAGATACTAGCACATAGTTGACATAGATAATTTGATGTTAGACATCTTTTTTGTAGTATTTACTTGTGCAAGGAACATGATTATTCAATCTCTAATCATGTTAGATATATTTTTGTAGTCTTTACTTGTGCAAGGAAATAGATGCAATGTTGTAAATTTTGTATTGTGCACGAACAATAGCACTTGATTATTCAATTTAATTTGTGATTCTGTTCTTGTCATTCTATTTTGGGTGAAGCAATGTCTCTGTTGAAGGTGATTGTACTTGCTGATTTTATTGGTTGTAAATGTTATTTGAATGTAAATATGCTATTTTATTGGTTGCTGATTTTATTAGTTGTATATGCTATTTTTCTGCACTTTCTCAACAGGTGGCTGTACTTGCATTGTGTCATTTTTCTGCATAATTATTTTTCTGCATAGTGTTATTTTTCTGCATAGTGTTATTGTTCTGTATAATGTTATTTTTCTGCAGTGTTATTTTTCTGCATAGTGTTATTTTTCTGCATGCTGTTATTTTTCTGCATAGTGTCATTTTTCTACATAATGTTATTTTTCTGCAGTGTCATTTTTGCATAGTGTCATTTTTCTGCATAGTGTTATTGTTCTGCATAGTGTTATTGTTCTGCAGTGTTATTTTTTTGCATAGTGTTATTTTTCTGCATAAGCTTTGTTGAATAGCTACAATTGTGTTAAAAATGACCAATGATCAGGATAGTATCTAGTGTAAGTTTACAACTAAACTTGAGTTGACAAACTTACCTAAGGGTTTGTCAACTTATATACGGCTTTTTGTTGTCTCAATTTTTTGGAAACTTAGTAATATTAAACTTAGAAAATTTCAAATTCCAACGGAGGTTCACATTAAATAAAAGTAGTAATGCTTAGAAATTTAGAATTACAAATTCCTACGACTGGCCTTATAGTTGCCATAGATGCTCAACGAGATCTGCTTGAAGTTGAGAATGAATTCCTCTATCTCTAATGGAATTATGACGTTCAATGAATATAACATTTAGGTTTGAATTTACCATTGGGTTTAAAGTTAAAAATATATGACCTTTAGGTTTGAATTTATCATTGGGTTTAAAGTTAAAAAAAATATGATCTTTAGGTTTGAATTTACCATTGGGTTTAAAGTTAAAAAACAAATATATGACCTTTAGGTTTGAATTTACCATTGGGTTTAAAGTTAAAAAAAAATATATGACCTTTAGGTTTGAATTTACCATTGGATTTAAAGTTAAAAAAATATGACATCTAGTTTGAATTTACCATTGGGTTTAAAGTTAGGTTTGAATTTACTGTTTGAATTTCAAAATTATGACCGATGGATATAACAATAAAAATTATGACCGTTGGGTAAAAAAAAAAATGACCATTGATCGGAGACATCGATTCGACAGCATCAATTCGGTCACCGATTCTAGTAATACGGTGGTCGGAGACATCAATTCAGTCATCGATTCTAATAATACGGTGGTCAGAGACATCAATTTGGCGGCGGTCATCGGAGGCATCGATTTGGCGGCGATCGTTGGAGACATCGATAAAACGGCGGTCGTCAGAGACATTATTACAACAATCGGCCCACCGGTGATGGCGGTACAATGGTCGAAGACACCAATCCGGTGGGCCATCGGACCTCCACCACAAGCGGCTCTATTGGCCAAGCCACCGGTGTTGGTAGTTTACTTAAAATATAAGTTTAAATTAAAAAAAAAGTATAACCATTAAGGAAAATAATAAAAAATTTATGAATAATGAATATTTTATTGAATAGTCTTGTAAAATAGATAAACTGATGTGGGTGTTTTGTAAAAGTAATGGTGTAAAATAGAAAAAGTAGGTTTTTTTGTGTAAAATAGACGGAATCTTTTCCACGAGCTGATGTGGTTGCTCTTAGGTGGGGATGAATGGTTGAGATGTGAAAAAGGGAGGAGCATATAAGAAAAGGATGATTCACAGAGAAAAAACAAAAAAAAAAAAGAGAAGAGACAAAAAGAACATTAGGAGAAAATGGAGTGAATGGTAACATTTCTTATGTAAATGTGGCCTCCTGGGGCCAGCTTGTATTGAGAAATTTGTTCTACAATTTATAATATCTGCCCTTTCTTCCTTATTTTTCTCCTCGGGCTAAGCTCCCCTTGGTGTTTGTTTCCCTCTCTTACAAATTTGTTGTTTTAGGCCACTGTTGGATTAATCCAACCACTGTTTTAAGTGGGCCTAGGCCTCGAGTTTTTCTGGTCATTACAATTTCAATTTGAAACTCTATAAATCTTTTTTTTTTTTAATTATTTCATTTTTATTTTATGTCACATACAGACACCATTATTTCAGTTTGCAATGTGAGTCCCATTAGCACAGCTTGCATGTTGGCCTACTACTGTAGACAAATTTAATTTAACTTACCTATAATAGGTAGTATGCAAATGACGTTAATTAAATCACAACTTGCAATATACTAATTTTAAATTATATTCCCAATGCAAGAGGACTTCTCAAAATCATAAACGCATGACACCCATCCATTAATCATAAAATACCTAAAGGTGTGATGAAAAAAATATTTCATTTACAAACGCATAACACTCATCACACCCCTAGGTATTTTATGATTAGAAAATGTAATAATATCAAATTATAATGAATTCAAATTATTAACTTTTACCCAAAAAATAGAAGAGCCTTTGAGCACACGCGTGCTTAGAGGCTAGTTTTTTTTTTTTTTTTTTTTTTTTTTAATGGGAGTTATCAGAAACTTTTGTTATAAAATTGAAAGTAGTTTTTGTTTTTTTTTTTTTTTTACATGTCTAACCCTACCGTTTAAGTTTTACAAATTGGCAAATTTTATGGTATTTGGGGCATCAAAATTGAGGAATCTAAATAGAGGAAACCCCTTAAATAATAGTATAAATAGCTATAATATTTTTTTATGGATATAATTATAACCATACTACTTTAACTGATCAGTTAGTTTAAGATTAGTTTATGTCCACCAATGACCTCTATATACATAATTATATTTTTTTATGTTATTTTGATGAAGATGTTTAGGATTTGAATTCCTCTCTCTCTCTCCCCCCCTACATAAAATGAATTAAAAAAAATTAGCATATATTCATTAATGTGATCAGGGGCGGAGCCAAAAAATTTTGTTTGGGGGGGGCCGATTTGTGTTGCTAATTTATTAGTCTATACAAACTTTTATATATATACACAAACACATGTATCTATACACACACACACAAAAAATTAGTATCTTTCATAATGAATCATTAAAATTAAATGTTTCATAGAATTAAATTAATCTTTCACCATCTTTCATAGTGAAATCTTTACAATTTTCATTTTCAATATAAGTTAGCAAATTGTCTACCATTGTGAGTAAAAAAATTTCAATTGAATTAATAAAGTGTTTAAAGACATAAATGATCCAAAACTTTAAAAAATACAAGAACACATTTTACCATAAAAAATGAATTTGAGAAACAATACGTTCTCTATAACTACTAGACAAATTGGACAATTTTTTTTAAGAACATTATTGGAACAACTCAAATAGTTAGGGGGCCCAAGTCCCATTTTTAAGGGCTAATTATTAAAATATTAAATATTTCTATATAGTAAAAAAAAAATTTCAAAAATTTTGGGGGGGCCACCCTCACATGTAGCTCCGCCCCTGAATGTGATCATAGTAACATATATAATTTTATAGGAGTAGTAACATATGACCGTTTATCTTTTTTGTTGTCCTAAAAATTGCTTGTATTATTTCTCTTATATACATATATATATATATATATATATATTTTACTCCAAAATAAAATTAGAGTTATGTTAAGTCTTTTCTAATCATAAACTTAATTAACTCATTATTATAGGAGGTTGGCTGAACCAAACTTACGAGTGTCAGTAGTTCAGTTACTTTATAGTTAGAAGCCCAAAAAAAAAAAAAAAATACAAAATACAAAATACAAAACAAAATAAAAAATTTGCATACACAATTATATTTTTCAGCTTTTTTTTTTTTTTTAATGCCAATTGAGTAATAAGTTCTCAATAATAGATAATAAAGTGATTTTAGTAATAGGCTAATGTGAAAATCAATAACAAGTTGTCATCTCAAGAGTTTTAAAATTTTTTTTGTACGTAACATCTTAAAAGGAATTTATTGTTTCAAGGTTTTAAATTATTTTTAACTTTCATAATAGGTCTCTCTCTTTTGAAATTTGTGTGTTCTTTATGAAGGGTATAACCTAGGTAGCCTACCAACCATGTTAGGACTTCTTAATAGGGACAGATCTTGGGCTTTGGTTTGGCGATGTAATGGTGAGTTTTTGGCCCAATTCTTTAGTGAAGTGAGGTAGGCCCAAAATAATTTGTAAGGGATATCTGTGATTCTGTGTATTTTTTTCGCTGATTCTGTGTAATTTTTTTTTTTTTTTTGGGAAAAAGAGCTGACTAAGTAGGTGAAATATAGTAAGGTTAAAACATGTGGCATGTGGAAAAAATTCTCTCTCAATAATATGCAATCATTCAAAATAGTCCTTATCTATTAATATTTCTTTCCTCAACCCAAGCTTTAGCAGGTAATTGGGGTTTGTGCTTGTAGGGAAAGTTTTGGTAGTCAAAGAACTTTGTACACCATTTTTCTTTAAATAAACAAAGAAGTTGATGTTCTCATGTTCTGAACAACGATTCGGAAACACGAGAAAATACAAAGTAAGAAAATTTGAGAATTTTTATGCAAGATATTCGAAGGTCGCAATCATTGAATTGAATGATAGGAACCTTGCGGTCCCCACCTCAACCGAATGATTGGCCAAAACTAAAGTAAGATAAAAATGAAAGTTAGAGTACTAGCAATAGTGGCACTAAATAGCTATATAGTGATTTTTAGCACCACCAATTTTAAAAAATGAGCTACAATAACGGAGCTATATCCAAAAGTTTTGCTAAAATGAGAAAAAGAAACGTAAATAAATAATCAAAAGTGTTTGGCCATTGCCCATCGCTTTTGCTTTATCCCCTTATGAAGGCTATAATAATGTGGTAGGTTCCAATTAGTTTAATTGGTAAACTCTCTGTTAATTAAATAAGAGATTTGGGTTCAATCCTCATCTACACCAAAAACTGATTGGTATCTTGATCTAATAATAAAGAGTTATCATAAAAAACGGACGTCATAGGTTGACACTCTCTCTCTCAAAAAATAAAAAAAATAAAGCTATAATGATGTGGAGAGATTTGTGAGAATCCTATTGAGCCATGACCATTCTTGTATTTCCTAGCTTAGGTAGGACCATTTCTATCACCCATAATTTCTTTGTCACACTCCTCTTGCATTATCCAAAATTTTTTTCTATTATATCATAGTGAAGTACCAAAAATAATTTTAACGATTTTTATTTTTACACAAAGATTTAAAAATCTTCTTATATTGTTTTTTTTTCTATGTATTTTTTTTATCAAGTATTAACAAATGAAGAGGAGATTCATTTAAAAATAAAAATGACAAATGGAAAATTAGGCTAAAGAATTTAAAAATCCATGGAGACCTAAATTTGCTAACAACGGCAAAATAATGAAGATAATAACTTAAAAAAGATATGAAGTATCCATTGATCATGATTTATATACTTTGCAAAGAATGTGACATAATTTGCATACACGTGTGTGTGTGTCTATGTATAGACACACACACATGTGAATATAAAAATGTTATGCAATTAGGATTCATAGAGAAACCGAGTATGGTGGGTGACAATTATAAGGATCCTTTTTCTTTTATGTAATCTCATTAAACCTACACAAAGTTCAGATTCAACAGAGAATTTGAAGCAACTTCTAACATCCATTTTGTTGGATTATAATTGTCTTTAAGAGCGGGCACCCTAGGGATACTATACAAAAATTTGTTAATACGTTTGGTTGTGTAAAGACAAATAATTATTCTTCATTTATTAGTGATTAATATAAGATTATATATATAAACATTTTTAGCATATGATTTTTCATTATACATGCATATGCAAATTGATTATGAGATTCTGTGTTCGAAATCTCTAAACAAAAAACATGGGGTTATTTTTAAAAGATTCTTCATTTTAATACATAATGTGTATGACAAGAGACTATATTCATAAAAAAAATAGCCAGATATTAAAAAAAAAAACTTTATTAATATTGTACTAAAATAAATAAGGTTGACGTTATGTCAATGAGAAATAGTATGGAAAGTATTCAGCAAAAAAAAAAAAAGGTATGGAAAGTGGAAACACGAGAAAAAAACTTTGTAAGAAAATTCGAGAATTGCTATTTAATTCCCTTGTCAATTGATGGTATAAGGTCTTGTTTTTAGTCTATTTTTAAACGCACCAGCTTCGAAGGTTATTTAGCATGATTCACGTAGTCCAGCTGGTCGCCATTCTTGGGTTGAATGATTAGGAACTTTGCAGATTAATTATTGAGTGATTGGCCAAACTAAAAGCAACATGATTGATTTGATGGGCAATGAATGAAAGGTAATAATGGAAGAAGTGAATGGGAAAATGAAGACATGGTATAAGTTCTTATTTTTAGTCTATTTTTAAACGCCAGCTTCGACGGTTGCCTAGCATGATTCTTGTAGTCTAGCTGGTCACCATTCTTGGGTTGAATGATTAGGAACTTTGCAATTCCCTTTTCTGGGTCATTACACCTTCTGTTATTTACTTTTCTACTGTGTTTTTTTATTTTGTGATGATTGTTTAATTTAAATTTGAATAATTAATTTAAATAACTATTTGGTTAATATATTAGTTAGGTTAAACAAACTGTGTTTTCGGAGGTCTAAAATCTAACAACATGGAGTTGACAAAACCACTTTAAATATTGTTGTATCATGTGATGATTTTATTTTATTATTATTCATGTGAATGCACTTCCGATAGTCTCAAATCACAATAATTAATGTTAAAACTTTCACTATTGCACAATATAAATAAACTACACCTTTTGATTACAATGCAAAACATATGTTTCTTTTACTTCTAGTATGCAGCAAAGAAAATATTTTCATATTATATTTATATATATATGCACACACATACACTAGTATATTTTCATATGATAGACAACTTAATTCAGAATCATATGCAAATTATACAAAATATTTTAAGCATTGGATATATATTATAAAAATTAATGAAAAACTTATTTTAAATATATAATCATTTAATCATATGTAAAAGAGAAAAAATAGTGTATGCTAATGGTACATACATGTATACGTCCAACCAAATTCCCATGGAAAATAAAAGAATATTCATAATATTACAATATTTATTTTCTACTTCCTCTCCTTTTCCTAATTTGTCAACATTTTTTTCCTATAATACTGATTAATTAAATTATTATATGTGTGAGTATTTAAAAAAAAAATAGTGGTGGGTAGGCAAATTAGGTTCCAATTCGTTCAACTGGTTAAGTCTCTAATGGTTGAATAAGATATTTAGGGTTTGATGTCTTGGTTTAACCATTCTCAAAAAAATTCTTAAAGCCGCTGCTAGTCTTCTTTGATTAAAAGTGAAATTGATGTCTTTCTTCAAAAGAAGATTTTCATTTTCTTTTTAATCAGGCTTTACACGAGGGTGAAGGTCCGCCCTATTCTTTTAAGGAAAATTCCATGCCATCATGTTTCAATTTCTCTTTGTTATATCTCGCTATTGAATTTTGGCCGGTCTTACGCGTGACGCAAGTTGATGTTCAGTTAATGAAGAACGATTAAAAAAAAAAAAAAAAAAAATCGATAATTGTTATACAATTCCCTTATATCAGTTGAGGATATAAGAATTGAATATTACTTTATTTTTTATGCGACAATGTCGAGGGTTGTTAGCGCATGATTCACGTAGTCCAGGTGTCCCCTCTACTGACTGAGTGATTAGCCAAAACTAAAGCGACATCATGTACAATGCAATGTAAAATAATGGAAAAGTGAATTGGAAATGAAGACTAGAAAAATGAACTTGAATAAGCAAAACCAAAAGGGTAAATGAATGGGAAATGAAGACTAGGAAAATAAACTTGGATAAGCAAAACCAAAAGGGTTAACACTTAACAGATGAGACGAGATAAAAATGCAAAACAAAGGGCATCACGTGATTCAGATAAAAACAAACAAAAGGGCATCACGTGGGCGGTCTTGGCCATTGACTAGTGCCTATCTTTTTTTTTTTTTTTTTTTTTTCAAAACTTTCAATCAGAAACTAATCATTGTTTGCAATGAGTGGGCCCATAACAGGGTAAATCGTTGGCCTATAGAGTTTTTTCAAAGTGTTGGTGCCTAGACTTGAACTAGGGAGCTCTTAGTTAAACCTAAGACAACCACTTTGAGACCAAGTGTCCAACCACTCAGCCAACCCCAATGGGTTATTGACTAGTGCCAATCACTTTTGCTTTATCATCCCGCTGCCGCGATGTGCTGAGAATCTGAATTCTGAACACATCATAGAAATTATTGTTTCCGTCGCCTTCCCAAAGAGGAGAGAGGATAATCCATTATACTCTAGATAAAAATTTTACATATTAGAGAGAGAAAAAAAAAAAAACTAAAGTCCATACTACACCCTAAAGTTTAGAAGTGCTTGAATATTTAATGACTCATATATCAAAAACATATTAATTTTACGTGTGATACATACAAATATTAATAAACTTCTTCTCAAAAAAAAAAAAAAAATATATATATATATATATATATTTATATATAAAGAAACTTGATGAAACTACACTATTGGTCCCTCAAGTTTGAAGTGAGCACAATTAGTCTCTTAAGTTTTAAAATTGAGTTGTATTAGTCCTTTTACTAACTGTTATTAACAGTGTAAGTTGTATTAGTCCTTTTACTAACTGCTATTAACAGTGTTACTTACATGGCTAACGGAACAATGACTTGGCATTTTTTTTTAATGATGTGGAATGTTTTTAATTAAAAATTAAAAAAAAAAAAATAGTTTCCACTTTAGATGAAATTGAAAAATCATATTGACTGGATTAAAAACAAATCCGACCACCGCCCTCGCTTCCCTTTACCTCTCCCACCCACCACGACCACAACCAACACCTCCACCGCCACGTCAGTTGCCTTAATCTCTTCCTCCAACTTGGAAAAGCTCCAAGTTTTAGGCCACGGCATTGGTGGCACAGTCTACAAAGTCCGTCACAAACGCACCAACGCTATTTATGTGCTCAAAGTTGTCCACAGCAACTCCGACCCCACTCTCCACCACCAAGTCTTCAAAGAAATGGAAATCCTTCGCCACACCGACTCTCCCCACGTCGTCTGCTGCCATGGGATCTTTGTGTGCACAATTTGTTTCAGAGAGCCGTCGAGCTTGTCGGGGCAAGCTTTGGAAGAGTTTCGGAGTTTTATTAAGTGTTGTTTGCAGAAGGAGTCTAATAAGAGGTGGACAATGGCTTAGCTTTTGACCCACCTGTTTGTGCGTAAAGATCCGAGATAATAGATTTCAATGATGGTTCAGGGTTGGGTTTTCAGTTCTGACCATTTTGGGGCTCTAGTTTTTTTTTTTTTTTTTTTTTTTTTGAGTTCTGTAATTTGTGTATATAATTCGGATCTGAAGAATTTCCTTGTTTTTAACAATATAATTTTTCAATTTCATCTAACGTGGAAACTATTTTTTTTTAATTTTTAATTAAAAACATGCCACATCAATAAAAAAAAGCTCAAGTCATTGTTTCGTTTCGTTAGTCACATAAGTAACACCGTTAACAACAGTTAGCAAAAGGACTAATACAACTCAGTTTTAGAACTTAAGGGACTAATTGCGCTTGCTTCAAACTTAAGGGACCAATTGCGCACACAGGGTAAATTTCAGGGACCAATAGTGTAGTTTCGCCAAAAAAACTTGGTGCAAACACGGTGTGTACTGTTTAAGTTTTACTATTTTAAAACACAAATTAATAAAATCAAAATAATTAAATTATTCAATCTCCGCCTATACTAAAAACTGATTAGTTTTGGCCTGATAATATAGAGTAATTATTAAGAACAAATGCTATAGGTTAAAAACTCTCTTAAAAAAAAATATTAATGTCATTTTCATACGTACTTATTGCAGGTAAGTTAAATTAAATTTTTCAGTACACGCCTATCATGGCCTTATTGCAGGATCTAGAGAGAAGTAAACTACCTATACCTAACTGAATAACTCTGTTGGGGTAATAAAAAGAGAGGGAAGATAAATAAGAAGAAAATTAAATAAAAAGATAGATAGACAAATGGAACTTAGAGGAAATTAAGGTTATGAAAGCATAACTCAGTCCTTAGTTATTGTTTGTGTAGCACTAGCACCTGAAAGAATGGCACTGTAATTGTTTGGTTCTCACTAGTCATAGCGATCAAATTGCTAAAGGATGAAGAGCTAAAGTAAAAGCTAAAGGATGCCCTCTCCTAACCTAGTGGTGAGAATGACAGTGACAATGATCAAGAAAGCTCAAATGCAGCACATGGAAATCTAACCAATGGAATTCCTGGATTATGCTTTCAAGATTGATAAGACCAAAATGAATTTGATCTGTTGAATTGACTGTTGTTGACTAATTATCAGCAATTCAACAAAAAGTGGCCCTTCTCGGGAAGAATGTGAGGCAATTCAAAAAACTACAATAATGTGAGTATGTGATGTCCAACAAGAAAGTTGGATATCCAAAAATAATTTCTTGAGAAAAAGCCAAAAAGGATGTGATGAATAGCAATAATGTTATGATAGTATGTGATATGCAGCAATAATGTTCTGACAATTCACCTTAGGACAATTAGCACAGTGAATCATGTGAATTCTCGACCGACGCAAGAAGACAAGTGATCTTTACAAGCACGTACAATGGCTCCTTCAAAGTCTCTTAGACTAGATAGATAATGAAAATTCTGTAAAATCTGATCAATAATTTGAATAACTGAGAGATTGGATACCACAAAAATCATTATCATTTTTGAAACACAGGTGAGATAAGGATGTACATGTTCTTCCAATAAAATTGTAATATCATATTCCATGAATGCAAACAAAAAATGTCCAACAAATTCATCATCCTCAAAATATTTTAATACATCTCTTTTCAGAATGTCAAACTCAAAAACATACTCAATCTTATCCAGAAGATCAGAAAAAGTTAGTTCCATTTAATTGTTCAAATATACTTAATTGTTGATGCATAGTACTAACTATGATTAACTCAACAAAAATTTTCATAAATTAATTTAAAATTTTAATTAAAATTCAAGTCTCTTATTTGAAGATAAAAGATTTATTATTTTATCATTTGAGTTAATTAGAACTGATGATAACAACAATCACCATAGAGTGTATATCATAAATTCAAATCTTATTGCATCCATTAAATAAATATGTTAGGACATATGTGATTTGATGTTAGGAACATATGTCAATATTTTATGTAATTGGCTAATTCTTTGACAAAATGCACTTTACTTATTATTGGGTAGATCTAGGATGTGTTTAATACTTCAAGGAACAAGGTTTCAAGTTCAAGTATTAAAGTCATGCAAGTAGGGACGGAGCTAGAACTTAGAGTTAGGGGGGGCGGCTTTGCTGTTGGTTGTTTGCAATGACTTCGGCTTTCGTCTTTGTTACTACTTAGTCGCTTAGCTGCTAGTTGTTTAAAATTTTTTAAAGGGTCAGATTGTTTATTTTAAGTAAAATTGGTTGACTAGGCTTAACATTTTTTTTTTTTTTTTTAAGTTTTACTATTGATAACTTTTGTTGTTGTACTAATTTTTTTGGGCTTTTATATTTCTTTTTTAGATTTTAGACTTATAAATATTTTTTAATGGTTTTTAAAATGTGGAAAATGTTTGAACTACAAACTTTTTTACAAATTACTGATAATATAAGTGGTGAGTCCAAATGCGAATCAATAAGAATTTGCTATCTTAACCGTTTGTAAAAATGTTATAGAAAAATTTATGACTATAAAAATACTCTTAAAAGAATCAATGATATTCTTAAGGGAGCAAAAGTGTAATTTTCTAAAACAAAATTGCTAAAATTAGTACTCATATATATAATAATATTTTTTTAAAAAAATATTGGGGGGGGGGGGCAATCCCAAGTCCAACCATGGCTCCGTTCATGCATACAAGTCTGTCCAAGAAACAAGTGAAGAAGTGCTAGTTTTTAAAGCTCGACAGTTGGCATCTATCGAGGTTTAAAAAGCTGCTGAAATCCAAAGCTCAACAGCTAGCTCGAGAGATACCCTATCTGTTGAGGTTTATGAAAAATAGATTTTCAGTTCTGTTTTGACTCCAATCCGTGAGAATGTGTTTAGACTTTCTTTTCTCACAACCCTAAACATATATAAGGATTTTTTTAAGGGCCGTTAAAGGTTGCGCAAGTGTGAAGCAAAGTTTTGTTTATGCAAATTGTGACGGGAGATAGAATTTGCCCTAGTTCATCTTTCTCTTCAAAAAGCTGTTGTGTTTGTACACTATAGGGTTTTGTGACCAAGGAGTTTCTTGATCTTCATCGTGTGGTGAACTGAAGAGTTTTGCAGCCAACATCTTTCTTAAGTTGGTGATAAAGTTGCGTACTGAGATCTAGGCATCTATTGGTTAGTCACTTACTGGGAACCATGCATTGAAAATGAGAAATTGTCACTACAGAACAAGTCCAATTGGGTATTGGAGTAAGGGTTCAATTGTAGGTTGGTATAAGGTACTGGAATTCCTTTACTTGTAACCGCTTGTTTTGATAATAGTGGATTCTCAGGAATAGTGACCTTAAAATCACTCTGTGAGGTTTTTGCCGTGTAGGTTTTCCCCATTCGTGAACAAATCACCGTATCAATTTATTTTCCACTATATATTTAGATAATTGGTGATTTGTTTGTCCTGCCACACATATTGTATGTTAATCTGATTAATTAATCAACTTAGCTAATTAATTGGTTAATTTATCACAATGGGTCAATACATTATTGACCTATCAAATGGTATCAGAGCAGACACACTCTGATTAGGGTTAATCTTTGCTGTGTGATCCATTGACCCCTGTTTGTCATGGATAAAGGACAGTCTCTTATTATACCTCCTTTATTTGATAGCACTAACCATGCATACTGAAAAGTACGCATGAGAGCTTTTTTGCTGTCATTAGATGAGAAAGTATGGCAAGCTGTGGAGATAGGCTGGACTAAGCCTACAGAAGCATCGGCCAACTAGAATGATGCTAAGATCAAGGTGGCAAACTTCAACAGCAGAGTATTGAATGCTTTATTCAGTGTCATCACAAATGAGGAGTTCAAGAAAATATCATTCACTAAAACTGCGAAGGAAGCATGGACCATCCTCCAAACAACCTATGAAGGAACCAAAGTTGTCAAGGATTCAAAACTTCAGAGGCTCACTACAAGTTTTGAAGAGATCAAGATGGACGAGAATGAGTCATTTGATGAGTTCTATGCCCAGCTCAATGACATAGTAAACTCAGCTTTTAATCTTGGGGAAACCATTCCTGAACCCAAACTTGTTCGAAAGGTGCTCAGATCTCTACCCGAGAGATCCCATGCCAAGATCATTGCCATTGAGGAATCAAAGGACATCGAAAAAATTCCTTTGAGTGAGTTGGTAGGAAATCTGCAAACCTATGAGTTGGGTTTGACAAAGATAGGGAAATCAAGCAAAAGCAAGATCATGGCTTTGAAGGCCAAGAGCAGTGACACGGATGAGTCTGCAAATGATGAAGATTCTAAAATGAAGTCCTACATCACAAGGCAATTCAAGAAGTTCATGAAGAATTCCAATGGGAAGGGCTTTAACAAGGACTATAGGCAATCTAGCTCTTCTCAGTTTAAAAGTCAAAACAAAGGGAAGAAAGATGCTAGGAATGGCGGTCAATATACTATTCCCTCAAGACCAAAGTGTTTTGGGTGTCAAGGTTTTGGACACATGAAACAGAAGTGCCATACATATCTCAAGACCATTGGGAAAAGTAAGGCACTTGCTACTACATTGAGCGACACTGAGCCTGAAGATGATTTTGATAATGGAGATGATGGAATCCTAAATGCCTTCACTACCACTGTAAATCCTACTGAGGGGATTGTTGAAGATGTGGATGATGAAGAAGAATTGGTGGACTCTAAGTTTGAGAAAATGGATGATCAAGATGATATCCATACAACTTATGAGAAATTGTACAAAGTCTCTGAGAAGCATGAGAAGCTATACAGGCTGGCTACCAAGAAGCTGAGTGATTTGGAACTTGATCGAGAAGAGCTTTCCATGAAGTTTGATGAAGCCAATCAGACTATTGGAGCACTAAGATTTGAAAATAATTTCTTGGCTAAAAGCACCAAGAAGCTTGAAGTTTGCTTCTTCTATTGAACGGACCAAAAACAAAACAAACTAGGATGGGTGCATACGGGACGGGTGTAAAATGCCCCAAGTTGTATCGACAAGCATATGTTTGGTATCCCCTGGACAACACATCCAGCTGTCACCTTCTAAGAAGAAATATCGACTTTTCCAATCCCTGTTTGAGTCTAGAGTTTCATATATAACCTTCAACAATGGACTTCTAGGAAAGAAACTGTACACCCCCCTAGACTTGTCAATCTCGTTCAAACGGTAGCAGTGGAGGAACTCCCTAACTATCAGACTCCTCACTCCGTCCGACATGGCGCCATAAAGAATCTCCATGGCTATAAAGATCCTCCATGCGTATAGAGATACTTGATTGACGGACAAACCCAAGCACTTGAGAAGCTCACGATGAAGGGCATTCAAGGGGAACCTAAGTCCCGCCTTCAACATCTGTTTGTATATACCAACACCCTCTACGCCGTCATAGTAGCATTTCTCCGACTTATAGGGCAGACGGATAGGGATGTTCTCTGGGATCTGGTAATTTTTCCTAAGGGTTTTGAAGTGGTTCTCCTTGATTGTAGAAACGAAGTTATTTACCATCCACTCCGGCAGCATAATGAACTCCTTAAGTCCATTAGCACCTATGACGAACCTTAATGGTTGCTCCTCACTGTCGTCAGAGATCTCTACTGGTTCAACCATCTCCGTATCCTCATTTGTTAAGGACGAGGAGGAGGCAGACAGACTTCTATCTTCACCCGGACTCTCTTAGTCTACATGACCAGACGGATACACATCCTCGTAATCCACCTCGTCACGAACGACTGACTGGTTACTTGATGCACTAGACATCGCCTACACGAGAAGATAAAACCTAAACAACTCAGACGGATTTAACAATAATGATGGACGTGTAAAGTCTAAGAAATTGAGATAAAAAAGTGAATCTGCAAGACTCCTTGAGGAAGAACACCTACCAAATTTTTTAGTCAATGACGGGCAGAGAAAGTGAACGGGACAAGTGTGTTGATAGTCGGTAAGACAATGTTGACGGGCTGCTCTGACAACGATGACGGTTGCGCTTTGACAGTATGTTTCGGCTGGAAAATGAAGAAATGAGAGGAGAAGGTTGGTTTTTATAGGAAAAGTGCACGGAAGACGGAGCAACGTTTCGATTTGAGATAAAGACCAATCAAAGAATGACACGTGTCGTGCGCCATAAATGCTTTTGGACAGTCTGTCAGACGTTCGTACACCTGACGACTGCTACATCTTCAACCGTTAACTCATTATTATTGTCACCGTCATCCTGCCATTCATGCCGTCAACTCATTATTATTACCGTTATTCCTTTATTATTACCGTTAGATTTTATATTTCTGAAGATATGATTTCAAAACCAATGGCCCCAAAAAAATCTCTATATCTATGGACTCATTGGCAAGATTCATAGCTGGACCACCTTTGCCCAATTTGCTTGATAAAGTTTATACAGTGTCACATCCTTTTCATAAGAAGTTGTTAAACATTTTTCTCAATGGTTTTAATAACTTTTTTTTTTTTTTGGGAGAATGAACTTGTGTGATTTTATTAATGTAAATGTTTCGCCAGATTATGAGCTATACTATTGCCACTTCTCTTAATGTGAGAATATGACAATCTTACAAAATTGTTTGCAAACAACTTGACATCCTCTACCAATAAATCCAATGGGGACAGATTATGGTCTTCTGCCTTCAAAACTTGAATCAGACCAAGCGAGTCCCCTTCGAGTATGACATTTTGGAAACCCAAGTTGTACGCAAGCTGCAATGCTTTAAATGCTGCCAAAGCTTCTATTTCCTCTGCATTGTAAGCTTGATTTAATTTTTTTTGCACAAGAGGCCATAGTAGCTCCATCATGGTTCCATATTACAGCTCTAATACCTAACATGTTTGAGTTACTGAACACGGTGCCATCAAAATTAACCTTAAATTTGATTGCTAAAGACTAAAGAGGATTGATTTTAGTTGTGTAACTTGCTAGTAATGACAAGTGCTTGGACGTCTAAGAGGCAATTATGCGATCTGTCTTCCCAAGAAGCGGCTGACAATGCTTGGCTAAAAGTTTGCTTAAAATTAGGGGTACTCCTATGTACCTTGTAGGCAATTAACCTTAAATGCAACAATGTGGAGATTTTTTTTTTTTTTTTTTTTTGTTCCTTTAATTCATCAACGAACCTAACATAGGAAATTTCACTCTTGCTGGAATGACTCTCAGACTACAGAGATGATGAAAGTATTGTAAAATCGATTATGTGATAATTGATAAAACCATTCATATGTATTATTTAAATAAGGCATATGACTAATCTATTAAGTTATGCAACTACAAGCACATGTGAATAGTTTTATCAATTATCATGTAGTGAGTTGGAGGAATTTTCCTCCAAATAGATAGTTCCATTTTTTTTTTCAATTTTACTTAGGTTTTGACTTATAATAATCCTACTAACTATGACTGATGTCTTCTCTAAAAAAAAATAATAATAAAAAAAAAACCTATGACTAATGCAACAAAAATTTAATTAAAATTAGTATAAAATTTTATCAAATTCATTTCTGTTATTTGACTATAGAAAAATTGCATTATTGGTTCAGTTTATTGAAACTTACAAAAATTGATTAGTATTATAAAAATAATCATCATTGATCGGATACCTACCAAATATTTGGATTATATTGTATACTATATATTGGGATTCTATTATATCTAATAAAAAAAATTTTAAAAAAAATTGTTTAATCAAATTCAGATCCAAAGATCCTAAAATAATTTAAGGATGATGTGGACGCAATAGGGCTCCCGCACCAACCCGTACGCACAAAATAATGCAAAATTAGAGTCACTGTAAGAAAACACCTTGGTAAAGACAGAAAACGCCTTGGCGAAGAAAAAAATTCAAACCTGTGGTGCTAAGCAATCCTCCAAGCGCAAGAAAGCAGTCTAACATTAATAATCAATTTTTTATAAACGCCACTATAAGTCCTGAATTTATAAGGGACCTATAGCAGCATTTATCAAACGCCATTATAAGTCTAAAAAAAAAATGAGGAACCTAGTGGCATTTTTCAAATGCTACCATAGGTCCAGCCCCTAAAAAAAAATTTAAAAAAATAAAATCAAATAGTGGCATATTCCTTTCATGAAAAGAAAATGCCACTATTTGAATTAATTTGAAAGGAATACGAATCCGATCATATTCAGTTATGAAAAAAAAAACTCTCTCAAACTCTCTCAATCTCTCACTCTCTCTCACAACCCACCATCAAACCCATATAGATAAAAAAAACACTCAAACTCTCACTCTCTCACACCAACCCACCATCAGATCCATGTCACCACTGACTCATGCTGCTGTCGACCCATGCCTCCGAATGTGCCATATAGACAACTTCTAACATATTGTTTTGTAATGGAATTATGGCATCCCAAAGGGCATCAGATAGTTTATCATAAAATATAGGGTTGACTTCTTTAATTTCTCATACATTACCCTAGTTATGATTTTTTTTTTTTTTTTTTTTTTTAGGAATACTAAGTATTTTAAACATACACATGGAGAGAAGATAAAGTTTTAAAGAAATTGACAGTAGTTTATATCCAAACAATAAGTTTCAAATCAAATTGTGCTTTTATCATCCTACAATATTAGTAATAACTATAATATAGATGAAAGTTAACGTAATTGAAAAAGGAGAAAGAGAGAAGCAAACAAGGGTGAATCACAACTTATTTCTCTTACTAACCATTAACTCTACTAATACTAGCTTTTGGCATGTTATAACTGATTAATTAAATCCACTTTTTAGTTCAAAAACAAAAAACAAAAAACAAAAATCCACTTTTCTATTTTTTTATTAAAAACAAATCCACTTTTCACGCGACCAATAGTCTTAAAATATGTGTCTCATTTCTGTTAATCATGCAAGTTTAACCGCACTTATTAATACGGCACCGTTTGATTGAGATCTTGTTCTTAGATTTTTTTTATATGAAAAGTATAAATGGCATCCTCTTGCCCTTATACTTTTCAAAATTAGGTCTCTAAACTGACAAAAAAAAATCTCACTGGGGGACCCAGAGCGTGATAAAGTTTATAAAATGATAGGAAAAGAGATGACGTAATGATACTATAGAAATGTTGACGTCATTCATTACGAGATATGGTGGCACTTGCAGCACTCTTATCTTTATATATATCCTATCGGGTAGTTCATTTGAACCACATCAGAGAGTTCCTACTTGATAGTTTGCACTTACGGAGTGTTACAGGCTCAATATTGTTTCCGCTGCTAAGTACCTACACAATCAATAACTGAGGTACGCTTTCATAACATTTCCAAAATTTAAGTTCCTTTGTCTATCTATATATATAATTTTTATGTTCTCGTTATAATTAGCAACTGAAATAATCTTTTTTATCCTAAATTTTTAATATTTCAAAAAGCACCATTCAACTATATATATAGTCGCTGAACTTTACGTGCACTATAGCATGTCTTGCCTCTCACAAACTATACAATAGATCCTGAGATTTTCAATCAATATTGAGCATTGCTTTCATTTACTGTATTTTAATTCGTAATATTTTTTTTCCCAGTGCCCGTCTTTTTCAATTCTTTCAATTAATTTTTAGTTTTGATTTGGTTAAAATGTTGATATAAATATCACCACCTTTCCCCATTTTAGGATAGATGGTGTCTTAGTTTTAAATCTTCAATGCCAGCACCAGGCAAGAATTATTTGCTGAATTTTCTGCCAATATTTATTAACGGACAATAACATGTGTTGCGCCTCACAAACTTTAATTATAATAGTTGCTCCGATTCTCAATTAAAATAGTAATTTTAGTATGATAAACTCTCACACATTTTGCTAAAAATGTCTTATACAACCGATTGTAACTTATTGTTTGTCTCTATCATAGAAATGATAAATCCCCCAATTTGTCACTGTCTTTTAATTTGTAATTTCTATTATATTCTCTTTCCAGTGTTTGCCTTGTTCTTTCAATTAATTCTTAGCTTGAATTTGCATTGGAATGTTGATACAAATATCACAAATGAAAATTATTGGTCTCGTTTTTAGTATTTCATTTTAAACTTCGTAATATGTCAAGTATCTAGTCTCCATCTCTCTTGCTTCTATTTTTTTTTTTATATTAAAAGATGTGTAATAATATGTGAATGGTGAAGTATAATGTGAGCACTCATGGTATAATAAAAAATTTTTATTTAGAATATCATCGCCTTTCCCTTATCTAGGATAGATGGGAATTTTACCAGTCTTTTCCCCGTATTCTATTATTTGGAAGGCAATTTGAGATGCAACTTAGAATTTGATTTTAGGAGAGACAAAATTATTGTTAATCTATTTAGGTTTTTTACACATGATAGAGTTATATTATGATTTTTTTTCAAGTCAAATACAACTTATATAAATTATAATATTTTGGTTAATATAAATTCATAAAATGAAAATTATGACACTTTTAAAATTATATATATAATTGAAACTTGATAGTAACTAAACTTTTGAGTTTATTAGGTAATCATTTTTATATTTACTATTCATATACATATCTAAATGTTAAAGAATAAATTATTTCATTTATTATTTGGACTTAGTTTGTTAGTTTTTATCACTTTTGAAAGGCAATGATAATTTTGAGATTGAATCTCAAACCGAGACTTGTCACTTTTGACGGAAGGAAATTGTTATCTCACCAAGGCCCTACCTCTAACCCTATTTCAATTTATGTTTTTTTTTTTAAATTTTTTTTTATTGGTAATTAAAGAAACTCACTATTCATCACACACACACACACACACAAACCCTCACACAAAAGGTAATATGAGCTTCGACTAACATGATTTGAATTTTTGGATTGTTTGCCTATTCAAGTTTCTATCTCTTGGAATTATCCACTCTTTTGCCAACACGCTTCATCTGTCTCTCATGATCTTCTCATCTTCTCTACTTTTCACATCTAAATTGCAAAACATTACATTAGATCAATCAATTTCCTTTTACTGTATATTTCTTTCTAACTAAACTCTTGAACTTCCTTGAATGCAATCTTGAGTTAACATGCTTTAGATATTCAAAAGACCTTTACAAAATAATTAACATCCTTAATGAAAAAATAAAATTCACTTGAGATATTATTCATGTAAAATTTTTTTAAAAATAAGTTTAGGGTGTTACAATCTAGTTCATTGATAATATATTGGAAAGAATATTATTAATCTATACATAATTAAAGTGAAAGTTCAATAATTAAGCTAATCTGCTTTAATTTTGTCTTACACTTTCTTAAATTAGATTGTAAAATTACTCTAATTTTATACCGAGTACCCATACAATTTTAATACTTCCAATTTGCTTAGAGCATTCGCATCATCAATTCATGCAAAAAATTCTTTATTTTATTATAAGAACCTACTTTTACTATTTTACTTAATCACTTTTTAAAACACATCATAATAGATTATTTATTCAACATTCTATTTTATTTATATAATCACTTCTCATTTTTGTATTATTTTTGTTCTCTCTCTCTCTCTCTCTCTCTCTCTCTCCGTGTTTATTTTAGTAACCGTTTCTCTCCTCTCAACCCTCATGTCTCTCTCATCTTAGCTCGCTCTTTCAATTTCTCTCTCTAAGATCTCTCATCTTAGCTCTCTCTGTGGCAAACAAAGAAATATCTCTCTATCGCACTTGTTAAAGAATCGGAAACCCAAAGAAAACTCTATGTGTGTGTGTGTGTGTCTCGAAGCTCATCGTTGTCAAATCTCTCTCATCTGAGTTTAAATGTTCCACCACCATTGGGTTTGGGTCTCAAAGACAAGTGGGTAGTTATGTTGCCAATCAAGTTTGGGTTTGATTTTAATTTTAGGTTTAGGTTGATGGGTTTTTCATTCATAGTTTGATTTGTGTCTTAAGATGACGATAGGAGCAATCATCATGGAGTGAATTTCATAAGTTGGACTTTTATTGTAAAAATAAAAGTTAAAATAAAAAACTATTATGGAATGGGTTTGTGCTTTAATTTATACTAGCGTGTAGATCTGTGCATATGCACAGGGTATAATTTTAAAAAATCACAATTATACAATTAAGATTATACATTTTTTTTGTAGAAGAAGTTCAAATTATACATAGTTTGAGTTTACACTTTTTTTAAATCATATTTTCTAAAATATATAATGGTTTCTCATTTTATATATATATATATATATAGTTGGTTTTAGACTTTTTGTTTTTTGCACATAATAATTCAAAAACTTAGATGGACACGTGGCAAAAAATTAGACTCCAATTAAAATCCAATTTAGAATCTAATTAGATTTGGACTCTTCGATTTTTACACTTAATAATTCATTTGGCATAAAATAAAAAATTAAATGGGACACATGACGCAAAAATTAGAATCTAATTTGATTTTCTCTGAACTTTAGCTATTAATATATATAGACTAGTGTGTAACCCCGTGCATATGGATGGATACAATTAAAAAAAAAAAATCACAATTATATGGTACAAATTATACGTGGTATTAACTTATACATTTTTTAAATCATACATTTCTAAAATATGTAATGGTTTATATATATATATATAATTTAATTAGATTTAAACTCTTTAATTTTTGCACCCAATAATTCAGTTGCCACAAAAATTAAAATAATCAAGTGGACATGTGGTTCATAATTGGACTCCAATTGAAATCCAATTTAGAATCTAATTGGATTTGGACTTTTCTATTTTTACCCTCAATAATTCACTTAACACAAAAATTAAAAATTCAATACGACACATGGCGTAAAATTAATTATAAATTTAATTGAAATCTAATTGGATTTTTTCTAAGCTTTGGCTATATATATATATATATATATATAAAATTACATTGTTAGTCTCTAAAGTTTATCTAATGAGTGCTTTTGGCCCCCTAAAGTTTCAATTGAGCATTATTAGTCTCTAAAGTTTCAAAAGTGAGCGTTATTGATCCTTTTATTGACTACTGTTAGTCTATTTGTTTATATGATTAACGGAATAATGACTTGGTATTTTATAAGT
Organism: Quercus rubra; assembly: GCA_035136125.1. NCBI lineage: Eukaryota > Viridiplantae > Streptophyta > Magnoliopsida > Fagales > Fagaceae > Quercus > Quercus rubra. Next base: position 89,615,672 of record CM068731.1, on the reverse strand, counting down.
GACGTGGAACAATTTTTAATATTAACTTCATTTGACACGTTGGAAAGACAAACACATGAATGGAACCAAATCAAACCCGGTCTTCCCCAAATCAAAAACCAAACTCACCCATGACCCATGCCTTCCACCCTCTGGCGGCAGCTCCTCCCCCACCTGGACCTCTGACAAATTTTCGACCAAAGTGAGAGACACCTCTCCCCATTCAAGTTGTACGCATACTTGTTAACCCAAATCTAAATGGCATTGTTTAGGCTATTTAAATCACTAATTGAGAAAATATTTGGGTGACCAAATCCACGAGACTATAATGTAAGACCAGCCATAGTTGCAATCCAACTGTAAAACTCTTCTCTCCCTCTCTCATATATATCTTCCAACAATTTTATCTAATCTAAGAGCTTCCTTTGTTGAAAGAACAATTATCAAATTAACAAATATATTAACTAATGCCAATCCAAATGAACCTTCAAAATTATACCTTTTTTTCACACTTTCTTTTCCTAGTATGTTTGAAACCCATAAAAGCTCTGTACAAATCTCACCAGTTTCGAACCTAAACATTCCTCTCTTTTCTAATGGAGTAATTCATTTATGTGTTTCTTATTTGTTGGTAAGTTTTTTCACATTGGTTTCTTTGCTTTTATGGATGTGTTTGATTGCTTGGGAAATGTAAAGATTTGAACTTGGATTTTCTTCTATTTGACAACCGGAGGGGAGGAGATTTGTTGGAGCTCCACATAGGGAAGGAGCCGCTGCAAGAGGGTTTGGTTTTGGATCCAGGGAAGATTGGGTTTGATTTGGGTATATTCACTAAAAAATGCCAACTCATTATTCAATTAGCCACGTAGACAAAAAAACTAATAGCAATCAGTAAAATAACTAATAGCTCTCACTTTTGAAACTTCAAAAACTAATAATACTCAATTAAAACTTTAAGAACAAAAAAAGCTCATTAGGTAAATTTTAGGGACTAACAGTATAGTTTTACTATATATATATATATATATATATAATTTTATAAAAGTTTTATCAATTAAATAAAATATTATGCTTACAAATTTACATTCCAATTTTCGTCTTCTTAATGACATGAATCAAAGTGAAATTATGTCCGTAGATATTAACATCAGTTTTCAAGAAACAAAAAGGCAACAACATCATATTGTACCATAGATATCAATAAATTACACGTGGATTAAATAGAAAATTTCTTGTAAATATTTTCAAAGCTAAATTTACTATAGTGAGCTTGTGCACCACGCAAGTCATCACCTAGCGTTTCCAATGGTAATGGCTAATTGTGTTTTTTATCAGGAAATTTAAGGAAGACAACTCTATAGATGGAAGAAGCAGTGAGTATAGAAATTCAACAGGAATTAAATGCTTCAAGAGAAATTGAAACTGAAAATACAGAAAGTCAAAAGGAAGCAAACATTTCAAATGAAAACAAAAGTCCATATGAAAGGTTGGTTAGTGCCCTCAAAAAAATGATTGAAAGGCCAGTGCCTAGATTTTCATTTAAGTGGCGCATCAAAAGAATTCCAGATCACCTTCGCAAAGTGAATGAACAAGCCTACTCTCCTATGATTATTTCAATTGGCCCTTTTCACCACTTCGACAAAAAATTACAAACCATGGACATGTTTAAAGTGAGGTATCTCAAGAGTTTCATGAAACGGGCTAACATAAACTTGGAGAATTTAGGAAGCACTATAATGGAGATGGAAGAAGGCATTAATCGTTGCTATGCAGAGACTTCGCTTGGCATGGACAGGGATGATTTTTTAAAAGTAATTCTGGTGGATGCAATCTTCATTCTTGAGCTTATCTTTAGAAATGTTAATAAATGTTGGGAACCTGACGATCTTTTGATAGCGGACCAAATGGATTTTATCGTATGTGACTTGGTATTACTTGAAAACCAGCTTCCATTCTTTGTCCTTAAGAAACTATTCAAACTAATTTACCCCAAATGGTCAAACTCCTTTTCGTTAATTGATCTAACTTTCAAATTCTTTGAACAATTCAATGTTCAAAAAATTCCCCCCAAGAATGTGAAAATAGACCACTTCACCGATCTGATTAGAATCTTTCAGCTACCACAACTCCAGAGCCTACCAGAAAGAAAATCTGGATCTGAAATGGTTACACTTTCGTACTCTGCAACACAACTGCATGAGGTAGGAGTAAAGTTTCAGGTGAATAATTCAAGCAAATGTTTACTTTGTTGGGTTACACGTGTGAGTAAAGTCCCGCATTGAATAAAGATGAGAAGAATGAGTGGTTAATATAACATAATTGAGCACATGCCCATTGGGCTTAGGCCTTTTAGGTTAAAGTGTGTCTCTATATGTTATATTAATTACTCAAGGAAGCTCCCCAAGGTGTTTATCTCTATAACATACTTGACATAAAATTTGATTTCAAAAACGGAGTGTTGGAAATGCCATATATATATCTATATATATATTAGGTTTGTGATACTTGGGCAAGCAGTGAGAATTAGAGATAATTCCTAATAACCTAGCAGCCACATAAGAAGAAAGAATAGTGTTTTCTTGTCTTGTGGGTGAGAAAGAGTTAGAGTGTATTGGGAATTGGGTTTCTTGAGAATGTTCTTGTGCACTATTGTATCTCCTTATTTTATAGTGAAATCCCTGTAACTCCGTGGACGTAGGCAAATTGCCGAACCACGTAAATATTGTCTTGTGCGTGTGATTGTTTTCTTTGACGTGTGTTTTCTATATTTGTTTTTGTTTCTCACAGGTTGGAATTTTGGTTAAATTCCCTACAACTGGTATCAGAGCCTAGGGTTAGGTTTGAGTGGAAGCAATGGCAGAGGAAGCAGGAAAAGCGTTTGGAATAGAAAAGTTCGATGGCACAGACTTTGGATTTTGGAGGATGCAAATCGAGGATTACCTTTATGGGAGGAAGTTGCATCTACCACTTCTAGGGGAAAAACCTGAGGCTATGAAGGCTAAGGAATGGGCTCTTCTTGACAAACAGGTATTGGGAGTTATTAGGTTAACTCTGTCTAGGTCTGTTGCACACAATGTTGTAAAGGAGAAGACCACAGTAGATTTAATGAAGGCTTTGTCCGGTATGTATGAAAAGCCGTCCACAAACAACAAGGTGCATCTGATGAAGAAATTGTTCAATTTGAAGATGGCAGAGAATGCATTAGTAGCACAACATCTGAATGAATTTAATACTATCACAAATCAATTGTCGTCTGTAGAAATTGATTTTGATGATGAGATTCGTGCTCTGATCGTCTTGGCTTCTTTGTCAAACAGTTGGGAGGCAATGAGGATGGCAGTAAGCAATTCTACAGGAAAGGAAAAGCTCAAGTACAATGATATACGAGATTTAATTCTAGCTGAGGAGATTCGCCGAAGAATTGCAGGTGAAACCTCAGGATCTAGTTCTACCCTAAACCTTGAGACAAGAGGCAGAGGTAATGACAGAAATTCAAACCGAGGCAGATCAAAATCCAGAAATTCTAATCGAAACAGAATTAAAGGGAGCTTGATGATGAAGGGCATGCAATAATATTCGTTGGTGCTACTTGGAAGGTTACAAAGGGAGCTATGGTATTGGCTCGTGGAAAGAAAACTGGTACTCTGTATATGACCTCAAGTCCAAGAGACACAATTGCAGTTGCTGATGCAAGTACTGATATAAGCCTATGGCACCGTAGACTTGGTCACATGAGTGAGAAAGGGATGAAGATATTGCTGTCAAAAGGAAAACTACCAGAATTAAAGTCCATTGATTTTGATATGTGTGAAAGTTGCATCTTAGGAAAACAGAAAAATGTGAGCTTCTTGAAAACTGGCAGGACACCGAAGGCTGAAAAATTGGAGTTAGTACACACTGATTTATGGGGGCCTTCTCCGGTTGCATCCCTTGGAGGTTCAAGATATTACATCACTTTCATTGATGACTCAAGCAGAAAGGTATGGGTTTATTTTCTGAAAAATAAATTTGATGTATTTGAAACTTTTAAGAAGTGGAAGGCTATGGTTGAGATAGAAACAGGTTTGAAAGTAAAATGTTTGAGATCAGATAATGGAGGAGAGTACATAGATGGAGGGTTCAGTGAGTATTGTGTTGCACAGGGAATTAGGATGGAGAAGACCATTCCTGGGACACCACAGCAGAATGGTGTGGCTGAGCGCATGAACAGAACTCTCAATGAACGTGCTAGGAGTATGAGATTGCATGCTGGACTACCAAAAACTTTTTGGGCTGATGCTGTTAGCACTGCAGCTTACCTGATAAACTGAGGACCATCAGTTCCTATGGAGTTCAGACTTCCTGAGGAGATTTGGAGTGGTAAAGAGGTAAAGTTTTCATATTTAAAAGTTTTTGGTTGTGTTTCTTATGTTCATATTGATTATAATGCTCGTAGTAAACTTGATGCAAAGTCAAAAATATGTTTTTTCATTGGCTATGGTGATGAGAAATTTGGCTATAGGTTTTGGGATAAATAAAACAGGAAAATCATCAGAAGTAGAAATGTAATATTTAATGAACAGGTTATGTACAAGGACAGGTCAACTGTAGTATCAGATATTGCAGAGATAGATCAAAAGAAATCTGAGTTTGTCAACTTAGATGAATTGACTGAAAGTATTGTCCAGAAAAGGGGTGAAGAAGATAAGGAGAATGTAAATTCACAGGTAGAGCAGAGTACACCTGTAGCTGAAGTCCAGAGATCTTCAAGGAACATTAGACCTCTACATCGTTATTCACCCACTCTAAATTATCTCCTGTTGACTGATGGTGGTGAGCCAGAGTGTTATAATGAAGCCTTGAGAGATGAGAATTCAAGCAAGTGGGAGTTAGCCATGAAGGATAAGATGAATTCCTTTTTGGAGAATCAGGCATGGGAACTGACTAAATTGACAGTAGAAAAGAAGGCTTTGCACAATAAGTGGGTATACAGAATAAAGAATGAGCATGATGGTAGCAAACGCTACAAGGCCAGATTAGTTGTTAAAGGGTTCTAGCAGAAGGAGGGCATTGACTTCACAAAGATATTTTCTCCAGTTGTGAAGATGTCAACAATTAGACTGGTACTAAGAATGGTGGCCGCAGAAAACTTACATCTTGAGCAGTTAGATGTGAAGACAGCATTCCTTCATGGTGACTTGGAGGAAGACCTTTACATGATTCAGCCAAAAGGGTTCATTGTTCAGGGACAAGAGAATCTAGTCTACAAACTGAGAAAGAGCTTGTATGGCCTAAAACAAGCTCCAAGACAGTGGTACAAGAAATTTGACAGTTTTATGCATAGAATTGGGTTCAAGAGATGTGAAGCTAATCATTATTGCTATGTTAAGTCTTTTGACAATTCTTACATTATATTACTGTTGTATGTGGATGATATACTTATTGTAGGGTCTAGCATTGACGAGATTAATAATCTGAAGAAGCAATTTTCCAAACAGTTTGCAATGAAGGATTTGGGAGCTGCAAAGCAAATCCTTAGCATGAGAATCATGAATGAAGCTAAACCAGTGAAGTTTTCACAGTCAAAGTATGTAAAGAAAGTCCTTAGCAGATTCAACATGAATGAAGCTAACCAGTGAGCACATCCTTGGGTAGTCATTTCAAACTAAGCAAAGAACAATCATCGAAGACAGAGGAAGAAAGGGACCATATGAGCAAGGTGCCCTATGCCTCAGCTATTGGCAGCTTGATGTATGCTATGGTGTGTACAAGGCCAGACATTGCACATGCAGTGGGAGTTGTGAGCAAATTCATAAGTAGGCCTGGAAAGCAGTATTGGGAGGCAGTCAAGTGGTATCAGAGCCTATGGTGGTGTGCAGCGAAGGTGGTGATGTGTTCATGGTCCCTACCTAGTGGGGACAGAGAAAGCCTAAATGGCCCACACACAAAGATCCTGGAGAAAAAAGAAAGAAAAAAAAAAGCCCAACAAAGGAATATTGCTAATGGTGCTAAATAATGGTGTGGTGCAAGATTCCCATGGGCATAGACGTGCGGGGTTCCCATGGATGTGCGTGCGGGGTTGACACGTGGTTCCTATGGATGGCGTACAAGAGACCCATGGATAATGCATTGATGAAGTGAAAAGCCCATTAGGCAAGGAGGAGTGAGTAGGACTTGTTCATGGCCCATAGAGAGGTCTTGAAGCCCACAGAGAGGCAGAGACTCACACGTGAGGGGGAGATTGTTAGGTTACACGTGTGAGTAAAGTCCCGCATTGAATAAAAATGAGAAAAATGAGTGGTTAATATAACATAATTGAGCACATACCCATTGGGCTTAGGCTTTTTGGGTTAAAGTGTGTCTTTATATGTTATATTAATTACTCAAGGAAGCTCCCCAAGGTGTTTATCTCCCTAACATACTTGACATAAAATTTGACTTCAAAAACGGAGTGTTGGAAATGCCATGCTTAGAGTTATATGATCAGACCGAAGGTCTTATTCGAAATGTAATGGCATTTGAGCAGTATTGTTTTGGGGGAAAAAACATACTTAAGGGATTACTATTTGTTTTTGGATTGCCTTGTCAATACTACCAGAGATATAGATTTCCTTTGCGATAAGGGAATTATACGTAATTATCTGGGAGACAACAAAGCAGCAACATCTTTGGTCAACAAGCTTAAGTGCTTAACATCCATGTCACATGGTCAGGCATAAACCCAAATCACAATCGTATCTTCAAACAATTGAAAGACTTCTATGAGAAACCTTGGCACAAATGGAAGGCAACATTAAGGCATCAATATTTGAGCACTCCTTGGAGAATTGCTTCTACCGTCGCTGCTATCATCCTTCTGGTGTTCACATTCATACAAACAGTATGTTCTATCATCCAAGTAGTACCTATTGTTTGATTACTTCTCAATAAATTTGTGCAAGTGCAGTGTGTGCAATGTGTGGTTAGTACGTGGACTCATGAAGAGTGTAGATTGCTGCAGAGTTCTTATCTTCCCTGATTGTCATCTACTTTTTATCTAAATAAAGCCTGGATAGGATTGTTATCTTCTTTAGTTTGGATAGGATTGTTATTTGCTTTTGGATAGGATTCATTGTGTAAGTGTGATGAGAAATTTTACTTCTATGGCATTTCCATTTTCATTGTCTATCGCATTTCTTTTTCAATATTTGTAAGGCGATATATATGAACATTGATGGAGTTAATAAAAGCTATTAGATATATTTACCTAAGCTCAGCTATTAATTGCTGTGAGAGGATTGGTTTTCCCTCAAAGTAGACCAACGTTGTCTCATCCCATTTTCTATCCAAACCAAGCAAGAGGGTTTGAGATGAGGAAGAGCAATGGTCATGAGATAATTAATATGAACAAATTCATTACAAATGCATATATCACCGGGATAAGAACATATATGGTGTTGCTTATTAAACATGTATCACCAGGGATACAACCGCTTCCAAACTTTTTTTTTTTTTTTTTCACCATAATTTTTTCCTTCAAAAATCAGAATTTTATGTTGATATATGTAGTTTAGATTTATTTCCATACCTAAAAGGTTTTAAAGAATTAGTTTTACAATTAGAATACAATATTTAAAATAATGTATTAAATTATATCTTTAAAAAAATTTTAAAATCATGCAAGTGTTATTTACTAAATTTTATTGACAATATTTATTACAGTTATTCATGTATATTTTCTTTAAAAAACAAATAAAATAAAATTGATAAAACTCTTCCTAACTTGAAAGAAAGGTTTTTTTAGCAAACTTGAAAACAAAAGATTAAGTAATAATTTTGCATATCAAAACATGAAAAAATTTGAATTTTAAAATATATTACTGAGACCCAGTAATCTTTTTGCGTAGTTGCACTGAATTAAATACCCTGTACTTTTAATTTAGCCAACTTAATGCCAAATAGCCTCTTCCCATAAGAAGCTGCAATTTGCAGGACAAATTGGGCCTGGAGAATGGGCTGAAAGGCAGAACTCATTCATGAATAAGTTGGGCCATGGTCGAGAATAATTCTAGAGGCCCTGATTATGCTCTCTCAGTTAAGTATAGCCCAATATCTTTTCCTTTTTTTTCTTTTTTTTTTAATGGGAATATCGTTTCCTTTTTAATTTCCCGTGAAACTGTAGAAATCCGTTCGCAGTTTAAAAATTGAAGTTTTCAAGTATTTTTTTTAGAAGAGAGTAATTACGACAGATTTTTTTTTTCTTTTTTTTTTTTTTTTGGAGAAGGAAACGTGCTGCTGCTTATTTATTAAGAAACCCGAAGATGATACCAAAAAAAAAAAAAAAAAGATACAATATTACGTGGAACATGCTCCACACAGACAGATAAAAAAACTAGACTCTAAGCACATGTTCACGCACATACTTAGAGGCTCCTCTATTTTTTGGGTAAAGATTAATAATTTGGATTTATTATTATTTGGGTTTTCTACTTTTTTCCAATAAAAAAAAAAAAAACCCTAAGGTGTAATGAAATTAAAAAAAAAAAATTGAAAAAAAAGAGGACAGAAGAAACAAATATATCGTGATGAAATAAATAAAAAATTGAATATGTGGGGTGAGTTTTATAGATTTGAGGAGTTTTAAAACCAACAAAAGAGTAATCTTATTTTATAGGAAATTAGTGAGTAGAAGTGTAAAAGTAGGAATTTAAATCAACACTAGCCTCATCACACGCGCTACGCGCGTGTGGTGAGGCTTTTTTTTTTTACAAAAAAAAAAAGTGTTTTTATTTTGAGAATCTAATTTATAATTGTTTTTATTTTTTGAAAAATGAATCTAATTTATAAGTGGATAAAGTAATTTGAAAAATTACAGAAGAGTAGTCCTATTTTTTAGACAACGTTTTAGTGGGAGTTAGAGTTGTATTTTTACCAAATATCCTTTAGTTTTGTCTCACTTACACATAGAGGTGTAGGGGCATTTTTGAACTAAAAAATGAGAAATCCAAACAGGGGAAGCCCCTTAAATAGTAGTATAGATAAAAGTAAGAGTTTATTAGAAGTAGGAAGACATTTCAACGTAGAAATAAGAATTTATTATTTTTGTAAATTTACTATTTTAAACTCATTTTAAGTTTTAGGTAGGGGTATTTTTGACAATAAAAAAATTAATAACTAACTTTTTTTTTTTTCCAATTTACTATTTTAACCTCATTTTTAAGTTATTAGTTAATTAATTTATAAGTATTTTTGACCAAAAAAAATTAACTAACTATCTGAATCATCTTAATATATATATATATATATATATATACATATTAATGTTTTGCGTCATGAGATAAAGTATGTGTATCTGCATTTTCTTACCGAACAAAATAAGAGAACGAAATACTCTTAAAAGAGTCTTTAAAAGCAAAAATATCTTTTATAAGGTGACCATCCTGAGCGCTTTCCCAGCCACCATCTCCACGTATTCTTGTACAGTCAAAAAGGGGATCGGTTCCGTAAAAGATGAGATCAGTAAATGGGAATTCACTGAAATTGAATCTTTGTGAGATCGTCAATAGGATACCAAGGGTGTCTTTAGAGTATACCGAATCAGTGTCAAGGTCTCTTCTTGAACTTGCAGTAAAGGTGAGTGTTTATGTTTCTTTTCACTGTTAAAACAAGTGGTGATTGGAATAAGTTAGACTTTGCATTAGACTTTTATTTTAACCATATATGGTTATCCTTTGTTTTGTAAGAACCTTTTGAATCACTACTTTGATTCAAAAGGTTCTCGATGGCAAGCGCCCTCGTCGCTGTTTCAGCATCTCCTTCGAGCACCGATTTTGTAGTACCAGTTTCAAGGGAAAATAGCACTACTCGCTTGGCAGCAAGCAACTCCAGGATATCCACAGTAGGTGGCTTCTTGATCTTCTCGGACAAGGTAGCCCTCACTTTGCCATTGGAGTTTCGAATGACCACTCCTATACCAGCTTCATCGGATTCTCCAAACATTGCGCCATCAAAACTAACCTTCCAACAATCTGATGTAGGTGGGCACCATCTCTGCGGGACTGCACGACGTGAGGAAGGAGGAATACTGATCAGATTATTGAAGTTTCGGATGTAATCTCGTGCAAAACCTTCTATTTTACCCAAGGGCAGAGAGGTTTCATTGAGACGAGTTTTATTCCGGTGGTTCCAAATCGACCAAGCTGTAGCTGCAAACAAAGCCACTGAATGTGGCTTGCTTTGGATCAACTTCAAGAGCTCGGAAAATGAATTCAACTGAGCCCTAGACCTGTCCACCCAGCCAAAATCTTCTTCCCAAACCTCCTTCAACTTGTCACAGCTACACAGTGAGTGTAAAACATCCTCTGAGCCGTTCGAGCAACGGTGACACACTGCCTCTTGAAAATATTTTCGTTTCAGCAAGTTTTCTTTTGCCGGTAAAGAATTTGAGCAAGCTTCCAGATGAAATGCTTAGTCTTTCCCTGTACTTTAATTTTCCAAATGCTAGTCCGGAAACTCTTCTCAGCATCAGAAACTTGGGGCCGATTCAGCTCTTCATTTTTCCATTCACACAGAAGCTTATACCCGGACTTAACAGAGTAGTTTCCGGATTTTTCCTTGGGCTATATCAGGATATTAGATTGTGGGGTCGAGCATAGAGGCAGAGATTTAATAAGCTTTACATCCGGTGGATAAAAATGGAGATCAATTAAGTGAGTGTTCCACCAACCTGAACCCGGATTTATCAGCAAAACTACAGTTGCTTCCGGGGCTAGATCAAATTGAGGTGTGGTGACTTTACCATCATCAGTTGGTAACCAAGCATCATGAAAGATCTTTATGGACTGCCCATCACCCACCCTCCATCTTGCTCCTTTCTCAATCAGATGTCTAGACCATAGAATGCTTAATTACGACAGTTTGATAAGTATATTTTGTGTATTTTGGTAGCAATCAGTTCCTAGTAACATGATTTTTGCTTATGTATTTACTTAATTGGACATGTTGAACAATGCATAAAACCAATACACTGCTCGGTTTATGCTAAAAGTGCGGCACAAACTGCATTCTCAATAATAAAAAATAACGGTAAAGCAGTGCAAATTAAGAAATGAACCAAACTTGGAGAAGCTGACAGTAATAACATAAAAGAAGGGGTTATAAGTTCATTCATTATAGCTACAAATGACAATAATCATATGTAAGTTGACACAATCAAGCTCAAGAGACAAAAATATCTATTGGATTGCATTTCCATATCTGTTCAACAATACAAGTAATTGTATAGTCAACTTAACTCTGCCTCAAATGCAAACAAATATTCTGCATTTTCAACCCAAATCGTGGGCTGGGAGAAGAGTAATGGTCATGCGATCATATAACCAAATGACAGATGCATAGCCCATACATGTCTTCCCTATAAGAACATGGTAACATGATCCTCAACTCTTCAACCTTTTTCTGACCAAAATAGCTTATCTTCTATGCATCATCGGAGCAATTTTCTATTCCAACATTCCTTGCATGGTAACTCCGATATAACACTATGACAACTAGGTCTTGATATGTCCATCACTCATTCTTAATGGAATAGTACTTGTCCCATAGCGTAGGAGATTTTGATATTTGAGTCATAAGGTTCTTGAACTTAAGGCTGCAATCTCCTCCACTGCAGACTAAAATAATATAGTAGAGCATTAGAAGAGATTCATTCATAAGACACTCACATATTCAGGAGCATAAACAAGAGAGAGAAGGTATAGGCAAAGAAGGAAGGCCTGCATTGTTCATTGATGCCAAATAACTAGTTCAACGAAAGTTAAATGAACTCCATCCACAAGTTTAAGGATGAGAAGATCTACTCAAAGTGGAGTCTCAATTCTCACTTCCCAACTTACTGTTGCATCAAAGGTTTTTTTATTTATTTTACTGGATAAGTTTCACACGCACCAAGTGAGTCTTAAACCCATAACTTCACCCTCCAATCAATTGTTATGGGAGAAGACTCATTGGCCTTGCATCGAAGCAATGAAATAGTCAACTTAACCACAAATTTTATTACAAACCCAGCTACTTACGCAATATCTAGATTGTCAACTGATTCTCCCTAAGGCACTACAGCATGGTGCAAAGTCCGATTCACAAGTTGACAATTGACAGGTTGAAAAAAGTCACTTAGGTAAGAGTCTTAAAAAGACGCGGGGGGAGGTGGGTTCTTCAGGAGGATGAAATCTCCACTAAACATGATGGGAAGTATCTATTCTATATTACTATTTAAGGGGCTGCATCTGTTTGAACCGGATTTTTTTTGTTCCAAAATAACCACACATTCCTATATTTAAGTAGAGACAAATCTAAAGAATAATTTAGTAAAACTATTTTTTTTTGGTTCAAAAATACCCACACATTCCTATATTTAAGTAGAGACAAAACTAAAGGATAATTTGGTAAAACTATTTCTTTTAAATGTTGCATAAATATTGCCTACAAAATAGGAATATCTTCTATTCAATAAACTCACGTTTGCATCTTCCTTTTTTTTTTTTCTTTTTTTTTTACCTTTATCAAGGCTTAACCGTTTTAACATTAATAAAAAATCCTTTTTTTAAAAAAAAATTTGCAATTTCTTACTCTAATCTCACGTTACTTTTAAATTTTTTTATGAAAAAAAAAAAAAAAAACTGCTCCCACGTAAAACACTATCTACAAAAAATAGGACCATACTCCCAGTATACTTACATTGGTTTTTATACTATTATCTATACTATTATTTATCTATATCTATACTATTAACTATTATCTATATCTATACTATTATTTAAGGGGCTTTCCCTGTTTGGATTCCTCATTTTCTTGGTTCAAAAATGCCCTTACACCCCTATGTTTAAGTGGAGACAAAACTAAAGGATAATGTGGTAAAAATACAATTCTAACTCCCACTAAAACATTACTTAAAAAATAGGGTTACTTTCCTGTTAATTTTTATTTTTTGAAAATTCTCCTACTAATTTTTAAATTATTTTATCCACTTATAAATTAAATCCTCAAAATAAAAATTATATATATTAAATAAAAACACAAAATTTTATTTTGTTACAAAATACTGAATAGGACCACTAAAATAAAATTTAAAAAAAAAAGCCTCATTGCACGCGCGAAGCATGTGTGATGAGGCTAGTATATAGGGTCCGTTTGGATTGAGCTTATTGTTGCTGAAAACTGAAAACACTGTAGCAAAATAATTTTTAATTGTGTAAATAGTATCGTGGGACCCATTTTTAATATTTTTTAATACGTGAACAGTGCATGAACAGTGCTAAATAGTGCATGAACAGTACCAAACAGTGCGTGAACAGTAAACCCATGTGAGGTTACTGTTCACGCGCGCAAAAAAAAAAAAAAAAAAAAAAAAGACAGAAAACGTAGACGTGACTAAACGCGGAATCCAAACACTCACATATTAAGCTTCTTTGATAAAGTGGCAATAGAAAACAGCCCCCAAAAATCTTCCCAAAAAAGGATGAAATAAAGAAGAAAAGACAAAGCAAAGCATTAGATAAATTAGTATTGCAAAACCCTGCCCCTCAAAAAATAATAATAATAAAGAAGAAAGACACATCAATTGTATGAGCCTGTAAAACAAGTCCAAGTTATCATTAAAAGACATTCTCAAGCTTTATTTCAAAAAAGCTTTTCTCTAAACTTGTCTATATAGTAGAAATCTTAATTCAAGCAGTGTGAAAATTACAAACAAATCAGCACTCTGTGAAAGGGATCGACTAAGGCAAATATATTGATTAAAAAAACCCTTTCCTCCTTAGGCGCAGAATTTTATCCTACAAAGTTGAGTTTGAACAAGATAATAGTAGTACACACGGTCTCTGTTACCACTCCCAATCTTTAAAATAAGGGACAGTATTTCCTAATCATAATAAGGGGTTAAACTAACTGAAAAATTAGAAATGGATAAGAAAACCACACAACAAATAGGACACCAAATAAAGCAACCCGGTAAAGTAAAGAACTAAACCTTATGTGATTCAACAATGCAATTGCTCTAAGAGCACTGCGAATCATGTCTTCATTACGATCTACTTCTTGCTTGACAGCATCTGGCTTTGGCTTAAAATTAATAGTCTTCTGCAGAGGATCCACCAATGAATCCAACACTGAAAAGAGTACAAAACTAACATTAGATAGAATGTCCGAAGCTCAGCTAAATCTTAGGGAAGCAAAATCAATGAAGTCAATAACCTGCCAATACAGCAGATGGACACTTATCCGCTAGTTTTGAAAGGATAAGGTGGCAAGGCATTTTGACATCATAATGATCTAAAAGAGAATCCAAATTAATTGTGGAAGCAACAAAAACCACGAACACCATTACGTTACCAATCACAGCATTTAATTTGAAAGATAAAATCTATAAGCATTAGAAAGTTGAATCTAACGTCACTGTCCAACACAAGTCTTAACTGAATATGGAAGGTACACTAATTGAGAACAAAAAAGGTATAGGCAAAAAAAAAAAAAAAAAAAAAAACCAACTCACCATCCAGACCGGATTCCAGGTATGGAACAATAAAAGATGAAGGATTCACTTGGTCAAGACAACTATCAAGCAATGTGTCCACACATTCAAAAGCAGCCTTTCTCAACTCAAGTCCATCATCCACAATGTGCTTGAAAGGACCAAGATCAACTGTCCTTATTAATTCTTGCTGCGCCAGACATTTAAAAACAGAACATCATGTCAATACATCAATATATCACTGGTGAACAATAGATAAAGATACAAACAAGAGTAAGAAAGAAAGGGAGAAGAGCACAGACTAACTGGAAATAAAAAAATAAAAAATAAAAGGAACGAAATGTCCAAGCCACATTAATACGTTCAGTCATAGGTCTACACATGAATGCCGAATAATAAATCACAATAAAATTGAAGTACTGCAGTTCAGCGAACTAAAACATCAGCATAGCCAAAGCATTTTAATGGAATGAAAGATGTGTACTAACTGCACCAAATAAGTTCCAAATGTTAAGACAACGAGCAACTAACAAGTCAATAATAAATAAAATCATTTACACCAAATCATATGCACAGGCATTATCAATAACATACTACTTCAGATTACGGAAAAGATTAATTTAACATGAACAATGTCAAATTCTGAAGTTACCTTAACAATTGTCTGATCATAAAGAAGTGGCAATAATTCTGGAATGCGAGATGCCAGGGTATATAATCTCATCTATCTTCTCAGGCCTCTCAACTATAGAATATTTTACAGCAATGACAACCGTAGCTCTGGTGAATGCAGTTGGACTGGTTGTCCGTACCTATGGGAAATTAAGAGTATAAAACAAACATACAAACCCCCATCAAATGTAAAAATAAAATATTCATCAAAAGATTGAGGAGAAGTGGACAAAATAAAACAAACATACCTTGAGTGCTGGAACAAGTTTTGAAGGTTTGACGAGTGCAATTTTCAACAGACACTCAGCGACAACATTACGAACACCCTCTTCATCACTTTCACAGTGATTGAATAGTAATTTAAGAATCTTCTCAACACTAGAATCCTGGAATTCTGCTTTATCTACGGATTGTCGTACAAGCACACGTCTGTCACAGTCACGTGCCTTCAGTAACGGTTCACTAATAACCGTTTCCACATCAGTAGCAACGTGTCTAATTCCTATTGGTTCCTGTAAATAAGCATAGTTTCTGTTTGTTAGTTATTGATTTTTTCCTCTGTCTCTCCTTTACCATTTATTTATTAGAGAGTTTTCTTTCCGCTTCTTAATTAATAATTTGCCACTTGATATCAATAAAAAGTAGTAAAAGTTTTTGAGACAGATTCTTTACTTCGTAACTTAAATTGAGCGGTTCTTTACCTAATTCCTAGCTGGTGGTTCCTCAAAAAAGAAAATAAAAATAAAAATAAGAAGCTCATTTTACTCCCAAGTTCCTAAGTGTTACACTTTAGAGATATTAAATTGCTTATGCCAGAACTTGTTTATACCAATTACCAATAGCTTTATAGATCAAATAACAGTTCTTGGTGTTTTTAATGAAAATGTTCAATATTCAAATCTCTCATTTCCCAACTATTGAATTTTTTTTTTTTTTTTTAAAACAAACTCTTTGATTTTGTACATTGAGAAGGAAGTTGTAGCACTATTTATTACAGAATCAATCATAAATAAATTTTGAAGTCAAAATAACATTAAATTCCATTTTAATAAGTGATTAAGATAAAATATTATGAAACTGTTATTTTGTGCATTTTCATTTATATATTTTTTATTCATACTGAATAGATAATAGTTTAAAATTCCATATATTAGTTTAGTCTTGAATTAAATTTTTTGTTCTTGAAATGTGAAAATTCTTTCTTTAATATTGTTAGTCCCTCAAAGATATAATCTTGATTCCGTTCATAGACCGAGCTATTGTTTTCAATCATATCATAAAATAAGAGATTCTTTCTTTAAAAACCAAAAAAAAGAAAATCAATCTCAATATCCAGAATCCATCATCTCATTGGCAGGTACCAGATAACTGGGCCAATCTATTATCTATATGCAAAGGCCCCTCTTGACTGACCAAAACTTTTCAATCATACAGTTTCTGCAAAAGGCACAGAAAATTCTTATAAGCCCATCTAAAAAGCTTGTGAGCCTGTCCCTTGTAGTTAACCTATTTAGACAGCTGGCAGATTCACAATTCTCTATCTCTACGTGGAATAGTCTGCTTTGAACCTGCACTAAGTCCTTTGATCAGCTGGTTGGTTTGAACAGATTTGGATCGGGTGCAATTGCAAGGGAAAAGAGTTGAGGAGGTAAAGTGGTGAAAATGTTAAAAGTTAACAATTTTGATCCAAATGTTGATATTGCACTAGATCTAAATTCGGTTTGAACAACCTCCATTGGTCATCCTTAATAACACCGTAAATCTTTGTATCAAAATAGCTATGCAGCATCATGTAGTAATCCATGTCCAAATTTAGGAATAAGAAACCCATCCGGATACCATGAATCATTACTGAAAAACAAGTAGTTCCCTTGTCCTATGTTGTGTCGAAGGAAATGTCTAGCAATATCTCTCAACTTAAGATTTTCCTACAAGTCCAAGAAGATTTGGAAGCAAGCTTTACTACCCATAAAAACTTGTATTCTTCAATAGATAAACATACACCCATGCTTCCCAATGGAACTAAGCTTAGCAAAAGGTTCATATTATATATTCCATATCCCTTTTTTGTAACATTTCACATAAAACTTTCACCCCTAGATCTCCAAGAGCTTTTGGGGTCACATCCTTTCCATGCAAAAAAAAATTTAAATTTTTCTCAATGGTTTTAGTAACTTTCTTGGGAAGGATAAACAAACTACACCGGTAAATTTGAATTCTAAAGCAGATTCATTTTAGTAGTGTAACCCAATCATTCTATATTGAATATTGTTTCAAAAATTCAAAAATAAATTGTTATCTAACCAATTCTCAACAATATGTGTAATAAAAGATGCGATCCTAGAATTACTCCATGCTTTAGCTGCTAAATGGTTGCAAGCCCAAACTATGTTCCCTTCTTGCTGAGAAAGTTGGTCTAAGTTTGAACTTTTTATGTCACGTTGTTCCTAGGCCAGGTAGATCGAAGCATTAGCTAACTTAAAATAACTCTATGATATGATTAATATCCAAAGTATATATAATCACATGTCACTAAGATTTAAAAGGATAAATTAAAATTTTGGCAAAAATTCAATTTACACAAAGTAAATTTGCTCAATTTTTTTAGTTCTTTAAATTTGAAAATTGTCATTTTAATCTAATTAGTTTGCTAATCCAGTCATTTTAGTCTTTTTGTCTCTTGGCATTAGGATTCATCATCAGGAAATTTAAGAAACGCAACTAGATGGAAAAATCAACAAGTAGGGGAACTCAACAACAAGCAGACGCTTCAATTAACCATCGTATCAACAGAGTTCCATATTACATTCGCAGTGTGAATCCACAAGCTTACACTCCTATGCTTATTTCAATTGGCCCTTTTCACCCCTTTGATGAAAATTTAGAAACCATGGAAATGCATAAAGCAGCGTACCTTAGGGATTTCATTGCTCGGGTTGAAATAGAATTGGATAAGTTTGAAAGCATTATAAAGGAGATGGAAGAAACAATTCGCTGTTGCTATGCAGAGACTAGTTCCCGCGGCATGAGCACTGATGATTTTGTGAAAATGATCTTGCAGGATGCGATCTTCATTTTAGAGCTTTTCCTTAGATATTCTACCGGAATTTGGGATAGAGATCGTCCGGGTGATCCGGTGCTAACAAGCAGACGGACGTTTCCTTTATTGATGCGTGACTTGGTATTACTTGAAAACCAGCTTCCATTCATTGTTCTTGAGAAACTGTACAACCGTGCTTTTGACTCTTAACTCCCCTTCTTTAATTCAGTTTACTTTTGAGTTCTTTAACGATTACAACGTTCAAACAATGTCCCCCGATAATGTGGAAATACAACACTTCTCTGAACTGATGAGAACCTTTCAGCTACCTCTACGCCCATCAAGAAGGGAGCCTCAAACTTCAATAATGATGGTTAAAACTTCCGGGCTCTGCAACGCAGTTGTATGATGCAGGAGTGAAGTTTGAAGGGAGTTCAAGCATATGCTTACTTGACTTACACAATGAAAAAGGAGTGTTGAAAATGCCACGCTTAGAGTTAGATGATCAGATGGAAGCTTTGGTTCGAAACGTTATGGCATTAGAGCAATTTTGTCATTCGAACAACGTATATTTGACGGACTACTTTATCTTTTTGGATTCCCTTATAAATACTTTCGAAGATATCAACTTACTCTGCGATCGGGGAATCCTGGTTAACCGCCTAGGCGACAGCAAAGCAGCATTTTCTTTGGTCAAAAAGCTAATCACCAACTTCAAATTGTCAGATGTGAACTCAGATTTCACAATAATTTGTGAAGGCTTGAATAAATTTTATAAGAAACCTTTTCACAGATTGAAGGCAACATTATTGGTGACAACGTTAAAGAATCAATATTTCAATAATCCATGGAGAGGTGCTGGTACCATTGCTGCTTGTCTCCTTCTATTGCTCACGCTCGTACAAACTATTATGTCTATGTTGCAAGTTGCCAGGGCTTGATGAGTAATTTGTATGGTTGTTTGATTTCTTCGATCTCAACAAATTTTTATTCTTTGGCTATTAACGTCAATGCAATTGAGCATTTCATTGTAAAATACAAGACTGTTGTGTTTCCACGTCCTTGTGAACAAGTTCTATATTTTTAGATAATAAAACTAGTAGAAGTTCCCGTTGTTGGATGCAGACAGCAGGCTTCTTTTTCACTTTTGTTTAGTTTTTTTTTTTTTTTTGTTTTTGTTTTTTTTTCCTTTTTGGCGTGGACGTACTGATTTCTTTTTTTATTTTCTTTTTTTCATTTTTTTTAAATTTAAATCCGGGCGTGATACAAGTTTAAAGTTTTTCTATTCTTATTTTATTTTATTTTATTTTTTGGGTTTAACTAGACTTGAATTTTTTTTTTTTAGGCATGATTTTTCTTTTCTAATAGATTTATGTGATTTTTATTTTTATTTTTTATTGAACATCATTCTTTAACAAGAGCATATGATTAAATTTATAAAAACTCAATTTTTCCATCCCTCTATTTTTCTATCTCTAACCAAACATAAATGGGAGAAAGTAAAATATTTTCTATCCTCTCTTTTTTTTTTTTTAGTTCCTTTTCCATTTTCTATCTTTCTGCTTTTGCACTTCTTAACCAAACTGAATCTAGCTAAGTTCTCTATAAGCCTATTCAAGATCTGATCTGACACGAAACTAGCCAGTGCCAAACTGAACTAACAAGTAAAGGCTCCATTGTAGGCAATGTGTTCATTTATATATATTTTACAAATTAACACACACAAGCATATATATATATATATATATATAATTGCGATGGTTTTTTCTTGATAAAATCTAATACTAGAAAGACGCGGTTTTGTACTTGACATTCAATTTAATATCAAGTCCATCATCTTGGAAAAAATAAACTCAGAACAACGTAGTTTTGTCTAGTAAGCCAATAAGCCTTATATTCGACATCGATTCAATTGTTACTTCAATCATCTTCTTACCCCTCTCACATACTCAGTGAGTGTTTATGTCATATATCCGTACTCTGTAATTGTTGTTATTAATTTTCTAGTACTATCTTATTACGTTTTCTTTATTCATTTATGTAATTATATATGGATAGAACATGCGCAGTGACAAACACAGACAAATTGCATAAATTCAGCCAAAAAAAGACAAATCGCATAAATTAAAAATTCCATATCCTTGAGCACCAAATGTGGTGGTTTCATAAAATATGGACACTATACCCAACAATGACATGAACACTTCCATTCCCTTAAAAATTGATTTCAATTCTAATGATATCAAAGAATTTCTTCGCCTAACATGTTCTATTTCGTGCAGCACTCTCTTTCACCTTCTTTCACATTGAATGTTATAATATGTAGTCAGTAAGCTTCAACAGGCACTAGACAGGTGAGCTTTTACCATCAATGACTTAGCCCCACAACACCATGGTCAAACTTGTGGCCAATCCTGGTGATCACATGCCCCATACACTACAAAAAACGCGTTTTTAAACAGCGTTTTTTAGCCGCGTTTTTGTAACTTAGGGGCAAAGAGCAAAAAGCCGAAAAGATATAGATCATGGGAGTTGGGACTTGCCCGCAGTGATAAGTGCTTGGATGGAAGTCTAAGAGGCAATTATGTGATCAACTTACTCAAGAAGAGGTGCACTTCCGGTTGGGGTACGACTTTGATACCATTTGTCATGATCTCATCCCAACTATAGGAATGTCTTTTTGAACTTCGTAAAGTCGCAAGAATATATTTCAAGAAGAAATTGATCATCCCAACTATAGGAATATTGTCTTTTTGAACTTTGTAAGGTTGCAAGGATTTGTTTCGAGAAGAGGTTGACAATCACACTTCCAACTGAAGCACGGTTCTGATACCATTTGTCACGACCCTATTCCAACTATTGCGATATTGTTTTTTTTTTTACTTCATTAGGCTACAAGGATTTGTTTCATAACAGTTGGAAAAATGCATTTATACACACATTGAAGGAATGCCACCCCTTATAATTAAGCACAATACCATATGCTTCCCCAAGTGATGTGAGATGCGTGAGATTGAGACTCTATTTCGTTACACTTAACTACTCTAATTAATAAAATCATTCATCTATATTATTTAAATAAGTGGATTGGAAGAATTTTCATGTGCTTGATAATTTTATCGATTACACTAAGAAATTGGGAGAATTTTCCTTCAAACCAGTTTTAAAATAAATTTTTTTCAAATTTCAATTTGTTTGTTAATTAAAAGGAAAAAATTTCTGACGACTCTATCATACTCAAAATATTTTCATAGATTCCTTTTCTAACAACATTAATATTTTCAACAAAAGATCCAAAAATAATTTACGGATTACGTGGACACAATAGGCCTCCCACCACAAAATAAAGCCAAAATTAAAGTCACTGACAAAAAGTACCTTTTCGGCTACCAGCAGTCATGGGGTAGCCTACAAGAGTGGGCCGTATTTAAATGTTGAATGGAGTATTTATCCAATTTCTTCCTACACTAAAGCAACGTGACGTAATTGCTCGTACTTGTCCGCTTCATTTTCTGTGTACACCCTCTATCTTAAGAAGTTTCATCAATATTTCAATCCTCATCAAACCAATACAGATAAAAACATACATATTTCAATTCTCTTTTCTTAGATCACTAGTAATGGGGATGTAAAAAAACACCTATTTTACGTACTCAAAGATTACTTTATGTATTTTACCAACTCATCCAACAATACACTTAACATCTTAGTTTTTATTTTTACTTTACATTTAACTCAATAAAATAATATAAACTACATAATAAAAAAATAAAAATTAAGAAGAGAGAGAGTGTGAGAGGAAGAAAGAGTGTGTGAAAGATTAAAAAAGTAATTTTTTTTTTACAATCTAATGAATAGTAAGGTTGCAAGTGGTGGATAATTTTTTGGATTTACATATTCGAATGGAGTTTGCTTTAAAGGGTCTAGTTGTTAAAATAGCAACCGATAGATTTTTACGCTCTCAATACTAGTGCTCCTATTAAGAATCTATTTATAACCAAATGAATACTAATATTTAACATAAACAAATAAAATAAACAGGGATCATGCAAGTTTTTAAACAATAATTATTTTTTTCGTTGCCACTTGGAGACACAGGTGGAAACCACAACAAATATAATGCCTTAATCTTAAGATAATGACCATTAAATCCAATTTGAATGCTCCATAAAACTTGATTGACACACACAAAAAAAAAAAAAAATGTCAAAAAGGATCTTAATATATTTTAATAACCTACTATAATAAAACCTAAATTTTACTAGTAAAGCATTAAAAACACATAAATTCAAGGAAATACTGAGAACTGGGCCAATCCATTGTTTATATGCAAATTAAGGTCGTCTCCAACAGCAGATCTGTTATTTTCAATCATTTCATGCAATACGAGATTTTTCAAACAAAGCTATTGCATCTTCTTGCTTTCACACTATGAGATGTATCCTTATGGAAGACAAGAGGTGACCTAACATTCTGAGATATAATTGCAGTGGTCATTTATATACTTGTGGGCTTAATTAATTTTGTGACAACCATACATCAGATCGTTTGTTGATATATTAAGGTGCACTTACAGGGTCATTACTTCAGCTAGCTGATATTCAAATTATCTGAGGTAGGCTTTTATAACATTTATTATTCAACAATTATTTTCGAAATTTTCTGTCAAAATTTAATGGACAATAAAATGGCTTACCTCGCTCTCATATATTTGATAATAGTTGCCAAGATTCAGGCGCGGAGCTAGAAATTTTTGTTTGAGGAGGCCAAGTTGCAACTTAACTCTAATATATTTTTCAAGACAACTCCCACATACACATATACACACATTTTTTTTATTTGATAAGTTATACACACACACACACACACACCAAACAACAACAAAAAGAGCTTAGTAATTTCAATCAAAATTATGTTTGGTGGCGATCTTTTATAAAATAAAATTTTTTTTTACTATTTTCAGAGTGAAATTCTTAAAAAATTTCATTTTTGATACAAATTATCAAATTTTATACTAAAGTAAGTAAAAAATCTTTCAATTGAACTAATGAAATTTTCAAGAACATGAATGATCCAAAACTTAAAGGAATAAGTTAGGCTTCAAACATATTTGAAGCTATCTTACTCTAACCCATTATGGAGTAACTAAAGAGACATTTCATATGTAATTTTAGTGACATTATTTTTTTAATGAGTTAATGACTTGTTAATTGTCATATAATTGGTTGAAAAAGATATAGATTCAAATATGTTTAGTACCAAACTTTATCAAATATTTAATAGATATAAGAATATATTTTAAAATAAAAAATAAAATTGTGAAAAATAATGTTATGTCTCTATAATTATTAGACCAATTTTTTTTTAAAGAACATCAGTGGACTAAATCAGATATTTGAGGGGCTAACTCTTATTTTTGTAGACTAAATTTTGAAAACATTAAAATAATTATATATATATTTAAAAAAAATTCAAAATTTTAGGGGGGCCATGCCTTACACATAGCTACGCCCCTGCCAAGATTTGAGAAGATTACATTATAAATCCCCTAAAAGAAAATACATTATAAATTATAAACTAAATATTTAAATATGTATAAAAAAATAATAAATAAAAAACAAACTTCTTTTATTTTTTGCATTAAATTGTGAGTTCAGTATTAATATCAACAATTTACGCGCTCTATAAAATTAGGTGTAATTACATTTTAAGTCCCCAACATTTGAACTATTTTTCAAATTGGTCCTATCAATAGGATAAATTGCAATAGCATATTCATTCACAACACAAACTAACTTTAATTCCCAAATCCCGTGAAGGTATTGCATGCGCATACAAGAGTTTTCCTAGATCCCAAATTCAATACAGTCCATTTAATTCAATGAGAGTGTCACTTTTTGAATATGGTTAAGGATATGGCCAAGCACAACAAACTGGCCTGTTAAAAGCATTTTACAAGAACACATGCCGTTGACAAGCTTTTTTCTATTTGTTTAGATAATAGAGAAATTTTATTATCAAAACAAACACAATTTACAATGAAATCCAAACACCAAAACAAACGCAAAACATTTGCAAATACTAACCTCTAAACTTCCACAAATACCACTAACCTTCTTTATTACAATTCCAAATTATAACAACTATTCCAAACCACACAAGTACATCGCATCATAATCAATGTTCAAAGCTCACAGCAAACCCACGACCAAATATAACATTTGCAATCTTCAATTCAAAACTTTGACATCAATCTTTGCTATTAGATGATAGCTGATTGCACAATATACGGACATCGACACCAAGGCCAACCACTTTGGTCACACTGTTAATGTAAAAATAAATTCAAAAAGAAAGTTAGTGGTTAAATAGTTATTTGGAAAAAAACAATACACCCAAGAATAAAATCTTGATGAAAAAGAAAAATTTGCTCTATAGCTTTGACGAAAATTCATCATGCCTTCATTTTCATCATTCTTTTAAAATACATGTCTATGAACTGTGTAAGCACCTATACTCGTCAGCCATATTCTTTGCCATAAAAGTCTAAGATAGATCAGTGATGGTTGTGAAGTGGAAGAAGGAAACAAATCTAGAGTTTTGAGAGATAAAGACCTCTATGGAGAGATTTATAAGGTCACTAAAACTAAATACAAACTGATGAGATTGAGCTTTTGGATTTCAAATTTATTTCAAGTTTTTGAATCTTGCTTGTTTATAAATTAAATTTATTTGAGTTTTTCCAATTAATTCTTTTTTTTTTTTTTTAACTAGAGTTAAATTTATGTGGTTTTGTTTCGATTTTCATTTAGGAAGTTGAATCAAAGTTGTTTTAAATGTGTGGCCTTTTATTATTGGTTGGGTTGGGACTACTCGGGACCTAGATCTTAATAATTTCTACTTAGAGGGACCTAGATCTTAATAATTTCTACTTAGAAGGACCTAACAGCATATATGAATTGAATAGTAATTCTTAGGAAAGAAACATACTTAATGACACAAAAGACCATCCAACTACTAAACACCTTGTCAAACCCATATAGAACAGAGATTAGAAACATTTCTAACACCTAAATACAAGCACTCCAAAACTAAATTCCCAAAAAGAAAAAGAAAAAAAAAAAAAAAAACCCATTAAAGAAACTCTTAACACCCATATACTCTATACTCAGGCTGAACCAAAATGGTATAAACTGGGGGGGAAAAATATAAAAATCCAAACAGATAGGGAAAAAAAATTACTGGTATATATTCTGGGTATTGTGTCTGGCAGGGCCAGGATGACGACCCTTCGTCCCCTTTGTCCCCTTTCTCCCCTTTGTCCCCTTTGTCCCCTTGGTCCCCTTTCGGCCCTTTCTCCCCTTTGTCCCCTTTTGGCCCTTTCTCCCCTTTGTCCCCCTGGTCCCCTTTCTCTCTGTCCCCTTGGTCCTTTTTTTTCCCTCTTCGTTGGCTAATGGAAACCGTCACTGTGACAGTTAAAGTGATTGAAATTGTTACAGCAAAGGTAATCTCCAGCACGACCGACAATGGTACTGATTGTTCTTGACATGGTGGAGGATGTATGTTGTCATTTGGTGGTGATGGAGTGGAAGGGGGAAATTGGGGCAAAGGTGGGATTGGAGGAAGTTCAAACGCTGGCACTGGCGGTGTTTGACGCGGAGTAAGGAAGGGAAATGTGGGGACGGGTGGTGGTGGTTCTGAAGAGAGGGTTGGAATTAGTGGTGGTGGTTGTTGTGATGAGAGGGTTGGAATTAGTGGTGCGATGATGGTGGTAAACAACATGAACAACAGGGCAAACATGGTTGAAATATTTGGATTTTGGAGTTGGAGGTGAAGGTCCGTCTGCTCTGAAATAGCCCCCACAAAGTCATGCTTTTTATAGTTGCTTGGATTACCTTCGTTTGGTAGATAGTCTCAGGCAGTCTCAGACTTCACCAACCTTATTATTATTTTTTGCTTGAACCTCTTTTCTTTGTTCTGTTATCTTTTCATGGTCTGCTGCTAAAAGCCTTAAACAATAGAAAGCCTAAAATACTTTGAAAACAAAATTTTAACAATAAATCACATGTGGTTATTTATTATTGGTTCAAATTTAAATTTAGTATTGGGATTACTTTTGTAATCTAACAATAACAACCTGTCATTTAAGATTTATTGTAAAAATGTTATAGACAATCATTTCTCAACCAAAAAAAAAAAAAAAAACCCAAAAAAAAAGATAAGAAAAAAGAGCTCAATTCTTTAAGCCCACATGGGCCATGGGCCCATGCGACATGGAACTTTTTGTTTTTATTATGGGTCTGTTTGGATTGAACTTATTGTTGCTAAAATTAAAAATTGAAAACTGAAAACACTGTAGCAAAATAATTTTTAAATGTGTGAATAGTGTCGTGAGGCCCGTGAACAGTGTTTAAACAGTACATGAACAGTGTTTTTTGTCCCTTACATAGTAAAATCATGTGATATTACTGTTTACGCGTAGGAAAAAAAAAAAAGCCTGTAAACGCAAAACGTGGACACCACATTCAGTGGAATCCAAACGGGTACTATTGTAACACCCCATAATTTTGATACCAATTAAATTATTAAACGTAAATTTTTTTAAAGGAGGCCTATAATTAAAATGGATTAAATTAATATTGGGCCCAAGGTATTAAAAATATGATAAATACTAAGGGATATGAAGCCCAAATAAGGTGACATAAGTACGTATATAGGCCTTGAAAACCCTAGCCTTTTTCCTCTTAGGTCACACGTGTATTTTACTAATAAAGGTTTCCTTTTTGTTTCAGCCGACTATTGAACTTTGTCTTTCTTCACTGTGGCGTTGAGTTGGAGGCTTCAGGTATGATTTTCTCATGCTCAAGATTTAAGAAGTTTGAATAGTCAATAGCTAGCAATGGATATAAACCTAGACTATCATTATACTATTAGAAAAGGGCTCCTATAATTGTATTATATTAGATAAAGATAGGTCCATGTGTCATGGAAAGGAAGTAAGAGACGTTAGTCTCATGAATCTCCACCTATCCCTACATTAAGGAAAAAGATGTCCTATATTGTTTTTATATTAGATAAAGAATAGTCAAATATGGCTGCATGTAGCTTTGAAATTGTATCTAATAGGCTTGGGCTTTATCAATTGGTTTGTCACCATGTGAAAGGAAAAAGGTTACCTGTGGTTTATATATATAATTGTTTATAGTCTCACTCTTTTCACCGCCATTGTCAAGTGTCCAGCCGTGTCCTTGTGCTTTATGGCATTAAGAGGATTTGGGTCTTTGGGTTGATGATTTCAATATTAAAATAGGAACTGTTTATTTATATAGCCGTATGGTACTCCATAGGCTTTGAAATGGATTTGACATAACTTAAATATATATCGCTTCTACTTTTGATTAATAGCTTTATATATTAGGTTGATCATATAGGTTTTTATATCCTGTGGCTTCAAGGGAAAAATGTAAGCAACCGGATTGATAAATTAAGAATACTATCTCATGGCTACCCATGTTAGATTGAATGTATATATTTAATATTAAGGTCAGTAGATGTCCAGCGGCATCAAGAGAGCATTCTAGCACTAGATTGAGATTAAAGCTATCTCACGTGGCTCTCAATGTTAAGTTGAATATATAAATTTATATATATAATGTTAGAGTCAATGGACATCCAGTGGCATCAAGAGGGAATGCTAAGCAACAAATTAAGGCAATATGTGGCTTCCAATAGTAAATTTGATAGTTAAGTAAATAAATTGAGGATTTTGGATATATCAATATTGTTGAGGATAAAACCGTTTAAGTGTGAAAATAGATTTTGAAATGGGAAATTGTGTATTGATGAACCTATTTTTGGTGTTGCTAGGTTCTAATTCTACTGAATTGTTGTGATTCAAGGGAGGTTGATTTCCTTTATTTTTGCAACTAAGAAGTAAGTGGTGTTTACTAATTTTGGAGGTTTTTCCCAAACAGTGTTTGTTATTAAACTATTATGTATCAAAGAAATATATTGTTATTCTATACATATAAATGGATAGTTTATAATTTCTTGATGTGCACATTAATTATTTGTTTTATGAAAAACTTGTGGGACAACCTAAATCTATTTAAATTTGTATGTGTGATATATCCTTATATTTTCGAGAATTATGATTGGATTATTTTTGTGAGCATCTTGAATGGATTATCTGTGTGAGTATCTTGTATATGTTTTGAAAACCTATGGCAAGTCGTGATTAGAAGCTCAGTATGGTATGTAGTCCTTAGCAAGGGACAATCATATTGCAGCTAGTCCTTAGCAAGGGATGGTCCCAAAAAGAGGACAGTGCACATTTGATAGCTCCTTAGCAAGGGAGTAAAATATTGAGGATCCAAAAAGGAAGCTCCTTAGTAAGGGAGTGCACCTTTAGGTTCCAAAGGAGCCATCCTTAAGAAAGGGGATGAAAAGGAGGTTCCAGTCCCAAAAAGGGGACAACACAACCCTGTTAACGGGGCGTAAACGTTGACCATGAGAAAAGCCTAGGAAATTGTTTAAGTGATGGTATTAATGTATATATATATATATTAAGATGACTCACGATATAAAGATATTTTTCTTTTACATGAAATATTTAATGATAAATGTTGATGAGTTACAAGTTATGAAATTGCTGTAAGAATTATTTATTGAAGGTTTGTTCCCACACCCCAATGTTAGTGAATTCCACTTATTGAGTTATCTCACCCCCCCTTTATTTTCCCTTTACAGATACATTAGAAGGGTTTTAGGAGTAGAGATTCTTGGGAGACAGCAGTTCGAACTATTTTTGTAGAATTGAGGATTTTATTACTATTTTATGGCATTAAACATTGTATTTGGAGAATTATTTTGAGGATGTTTTGTATTTGGCGAATTAGAGCTCTGACTTTGATGATGAGATTCAAGGTTGCTAGTATCTTTTATTTAATATTTTTATGGATTATTCAGATTAAATAGACTTTTTATTGATTATGATTTTGGGGCGTTACAACTATATTCCTATAAAGCAAACCTATCGTGGAAGATATATAGAAGTCTTTGATGATCATTTTTTTTTTTATCCTAGCTAATTAATTACGAGAACATGCAAAACTTAAAACTCATGTGAGAACTTGTTTTTGTTTTTATTTTCTTTTTTAATATGATATGGCTGCACAATTGGCAATTGATATGGCAAGTAAATCAATTTTTCATTTATCCCTTTGACATATCAGAGTTTTTTCCATCCAAGAGATAATGGTATGGACCAAATGGACACAGCATTGAAAGATTAGGAACTAAATTGATACAATTGAAATGTTATAAACAAAATTGACATATGGTGTAAATGATATAAACTATTTATGTAGTTTACCCAACATTCATTATAGATCATATATCATAATTTTAAAACATGTTAGACTCCATATATCATAAATTCAAATCTTATTGTATCTATATATAAAGAAATAAAGATATCAAATGGGTCCAAAAATAATTTTCAAAGTAAGTTGGAGGCAACAAGGTTCCCGCTTTTAAGTGCACCCAAAAATAATGCCAAATTAATATCACGGGCAAAAGAGTACCATGGGCAGCTACTAATTGCTACGGTGGTGCACGATTGTTCTCAACTACAGAGCATGCATGAATTTTAAATTTTTAATGGAGTAATTAACTAATTAGTGGAGGATTCATATCCAACCCCAAAATTTCGAAACTAAAAATTTATTGTTGTTATTATATAAATGTAAACTAAATAAAATTAATTTTAAAAATTAATTAAAAGTCAAGTATTTTATTTGACAATAAGAGATTCGATAATTTTGTCGTTTGAGTTAATTATAATCCATAATAACAAAGATTCACCATAAATCATATATATCATAAATTCAAGGGAAATTATTGTGTACTCTTGGAATACCATAAATGCGTGCTCCCTTCTCTCACATGAATGGTGGGTCCCACAAACTAAATTCATGGTGGGACCCACCATTCATGTGAGATGAGAAAACATGCATTTATGGTACTCCGGGAGTACCTAATAATTTTCCTAAATTCAAATCTACCAACAACTATTAGCACCAAAAAATAATGCAAAATTGATGTCACAAACAGACGAATACTATGGACAGCTACTAAATGTAGCGCACGTACACATGTATACCATCCAAAGTAATGCAAAATTAATGTCACATGCAGAAGAGTACCATGGACAACTACTAACGCAAAATTAATATCATGTATAGAAGACTACCATGGGCAGCTAATAACAGCAATGCAAAATTAATCTCACGAGTACCATGGGCAGCTAATGACAGTAATGGTGCGTGACTGTTTTCAACTACCAGAACGGGCACGATATTTAAATGTTGAATTGAGTAAACCATAAACTAGTTGCCTCACCTTTTTGACGCAAAAAAAGGTCCAAAAACACTAGTGGGCCTGAATAACACTACAACACAAGAAGGCAGTTGAACAATAATGTTTATTTTGCCCCTATACCAAAGGAACGTGCCTATGTTGTCCACTTCATTGTCCCTACTTATTTATACTATATCTTATTTTATGTGTACTATATTTAAAAAAAAAAAAATTTATTGGTTTTGTTTTGCATTAATTTGGACGATGGTTTTGTAGAGTTTTCTGGCTTTGTTGCTAGGTTAATACCAACAAAAGTGTGTGGTACAATAGGTTAATTATGAAGTCACTTTTTTACCCTTAGAAACATTTACTGGAGTGTAAAGTTACATAAACTTAAGGTTTTTTCGTTTTTTCGTTTCCGTACTTCCTTTGAAAAAATGAGATGGAAATACTATGTTATCTCTAGAGTCTAGTTTAGAGAAATCGATGGGCTAAAAAAATAATTGTGAAGATCCTATAATCTTTTTGTTCTAAATTATATTAGTTTAAGTGTTTAATTACTTCTCCACTAATCACTCTTAACCTCCGAGCCTCAATTGAAATTTTGAAAGAGTGATGCATCTTGAGTTCAACAAAACTTAAAATTAAAAGATAAGGTTAGGTTTACCAAGGTATTTTAACTTTTAATATTTAATGCTATTGTGCTCAATTTATTTTGTAGACATGTTTAAATTTTAAAATGAGAACTTAAGGCACAAGTTGTAAGATACTGTATCTAAGTTTTGCCATTGGTTTCATTGTAAATAATAATCACTTCAATATTTCTATTTAATATTGATTTTTGGACCCAATAAATCAAAGTGGCACAAGTGGAGAATCAGTATATATTGCTTGAATTTAGAACTAATTTACTTGAATTTAAACATTGCTAGCAATAATGGGCCAAAATGGCCAAATACCACAATTTTTGGAAATTTTTAGCAAAAAAACACTGTTTCAGAAATAAATGGCAAAATACCACTTTTTCTAAAAACTCGAGTTTCAGAAACTCAAGTTCCTCATTAGTTTTGCCACCGTGGCATTGCTGAGTTGGATTTGTGCAATTAAAAAAAATTATGCGGTACTCGAGCTTGGTAAACTCGAGTACCATGCAACACAGTACTCGAGTATACCAAGCTCAAGTACCTTTTTAAAAAAAAAAGAATTTACACAGTACTCGAGCTTGGTAAACTCGAGTAATGTGTAAATTTTTTTTTTTGCCCTTGTTTGGGGATAATCAACAAATAAACATAAAGATAAAAATAAGTAGCTGTTTCTATGTTTTTATTTATTTAAATAGAAGCATTGTAAAATATAGAGATTTTAATTTCGAAATATGAATTTAATTTCTACATTAATTAAAACTAGTGTATGATTCGCACAATGTGTGGGTTAATTAGTTTTATTTATTTATTTTGAATT
Organism: Quercus rubra; assembly: GCA_035136125.1. NCBI lineage: Eukaryota > Viridiplantae > Streptophyta > Magnoliopsida > Fagales > Fagaceae > Quercus > Quercus rubra. The sequence goes on along the minus strand of CM068731.1, from coordinate 89,583,675 downwards.
AGGATACTCTTATTTGTTATTTATGGTAAAATAAATAAAACTCTTTAATTTATAGGTATGGTATCTTAAAATTTTAAAGAAGCTCTATTAATATGGTATTATAATTTTCACTTATTTTATGAAGCTAACAAAATGAAAATGAAGTGACGATAATTATTTTAGAATACCAGTCATCACTCACTTCAAGTGTCAATGCTAGGTTTGTAATGCCCTTGATAATAACAGCCTTCAATCTTCTATATGATCCAATCCTTAATACATATTGGGTTACACCTCACCCACATACGTAATAACCACTAACCATATACCTAATAACCGCTAACCATATACAAAGTATATGGTAAACTTCATTCTCAAAAAAAAGAAAGTAAACATGATAAATTTAATATTTGTTTTATTTTTAGGACCCAATATATAATGATTGTTAATTTTTTAAGTGAAAAAAAAAATAAAAAGAGTGATTAGATTCTTATTAAAAATAAAAGCAAAAAAATTGTCCTAGTGTAAATAAAGATACATATTGGGTATTTTGTGAAGCATGAACCTTCGAAAAATGTTCCTATTAAATTACTTTTACTATTCCCAATCCCATCCATGATTGAGATTTATCTCACCTCTACTATTCCTATAAAGTTAGTTTTCCTTTCCGCCATATTCTTCTTCAATTCTTTACTTCTTCGTCGTTAGTGAGCCTCTGTGAACTCCCATCACATCTTTTTTTTTTTTTTTTTCCCTTTTCACCATGCTTTTTTGCTAACATTTTTAAGTTTTAGTTTTTTCTTTTTTTAATAATCATTTAGTCTTATGAAAAATAGTACATAAAAATATTCTCACCTTTCAACTAGCTGCAGTAAATCCAACAACTTTCTTGCCATAGTAAATTATTCTTGTAGAGCGTACATTAATTCGAAACTTCTATCACTTTTTGTAGGGGAAAAATTGTTCAAAAGGTAAATATAAATTGAGAGAGGTTCTGAATGGAAGATGGCCGTTGTAGTTAATTTCGTCACTACCTAAGATCATGTTGTTTCAGATTTCTATTAATTGGCTGAAAGAGTTATGGGCGGTGTTTATTGATAAAAGTTGGCAGAAAATAGTCCGCTTAAGCATTTTTTAAATCTAACGGTTCCAAAAGCATTTTTCTTTCAATGGCGAAGGAGTGCAATGCTTGATTTTTTAAATCCTGAAGACATGAAAGGCACAACGTTTCGCTTTTTATTCCATGCTTTTGACTGGTAGCATGGCAGATTTTTAAGTGGGATTTTTTCCTACATGTCACAACCTCCTCCTTAATTGCAGGGAAAGGTTTCTCCTATTATATATAGTAGCTAGTCGCTAACCCGGGATTGTATAACTTTATCTATACATGCTTGGGGAGGATCCAAGCGGCCAAAATGAGATTTTTTTTCATTGCCATTAGCATTGAAGTACTTAAAGATACGCTCACATGTACCTTTTGCATTTAATAAAATTCTTATTTTTTTTAATAGAGGTTCATCAAAAGAGGAAGTGACACAATTTTTGATTCAGAGCCGTTTACAAAGCAACAATTTCGTATAAAAATGTGCAATATATATGAAACAATGAAAACTCAATTTCATATCAAAATCCCAATTCTAAGAAAATCACATATGAAACAACAATGAACTCAATTCAAAACAAAGCAAACAATGAAACAATATAATAAAAACTCCTTGAGGCACTATTCTATTTAAACTAATTTCAATCTGAATTTTAATCCATATCATTCAAAGGAAATTGAAATTTGAAAAAGACCATATCTATAAATGTAGAAGATGCAATCCCTTGTCATATACTGTCTTCCAAATCAACTTTCTTGTAGCTTCATGTAGATCTAAAACAAAAAGAGAACTAAAATATCCTTAATTTTCATGGGTCAAATAATTTGGTTAGGAATTAGAACACAATCACTTATTTGACAAATAAGGGCAAAAGATCACATCACTGTGAATAAGGTATTATTTTTCTAAATTTGAAAATTAATTAATTGGTGGCATGCATGTTATGTCATAGGCAAATAGTTACCATGATTTAGAATTCTTAAGCAAATCTAAATATCCCCAAAAAGCATATATTAATCTCCAAAAGACATAAGCATATCATTTACCAGGTTGGACAACTATATTAATAGAAAAAAGTATTCAATTTCTTGTGACATCTGAGTACACCTATGGTTGTAATCATCGGCATGCCAAAGTATGCAATTTCTTGTGCTTCTTTTCCATTGTATCATAACTTGATTCTTAAAAGAAAAAAGGACCTTAATACCTCTTGGTCATTAAAAATTTGCACTAATTTTGTGCCAAGATGTTAGGTAGTAGTAGTGCAAATTAAGTTACTAATATGTTCACTATTTAACACCACACCACGCTCAGGGGTATTGTGCAGCTTACTCCTAATCAGATCGTCAGTTCCTTTTTTTTTTTTTTTTTTTGTGGTATTCTTTAAAAAAAAAATTTTAATTAAAATGAGACACCTATTTAGCAATCTTGAACAACCATACTAACCAACCAATGAACAATTTTAATTAATGTAGAAATTAAATTCATATTTCGAAATTAAAATCTCTATATTTTACAATGCTTCTATTTAAATAAATAAAAACATAAAAAAAGCTACTTATTTTTATCTTTATGTTTATTTGGATTTTGTGGCGATTTTATTTTTGTTTTGAAGGTTTTGGTTGGTTAGTATGGTTGTTCAAGATTGTTGAACAGGTGTCTCATTTTAATTAAATTTTTTTTTAATGAATACCACCAAAAAAAAAAAAAAAAAAAAAAAGAACTGACGATCTGATTAGGAGTAAGCTGCACAATACCCCTGAGTGTGGTGTGGTGTTAAATAGTGAACATATTAGTCACTTAATTTGCACTACTACTACCTAACATCTTGGCACAAAATTAGTGGAAATTTTTAATGACCAAGAGGTATTAAGGTCCTTTCTTCTTTTAAGATTCAAGTTATGATACAATGGAAAAGAAGCACAAGAAATTGCATACTCTGCCATGCCGATGATTACAACCATAGGAATACTCAGATGTCACAAGAAATTGAATACTTTTGTCTATTAATATAGTTGTCCAACCTGGTAAATGATATGCTTATGTCTTTTGGAGATTAATATATGCTTTTTGGGGATATTTAGATTTGCTTAAGAATTCTAAATCATGGTAACTATTTGCCTATGACATAACATGCATGCCACCAATTAATTAATTTTCAAATTTAGATAAATAATACCTTATTCACAGTGATGTGATCTTTTGCCCTTATTTGTTAAATAAGTGATTGTGTTCTAATTCTTAACCAAATTATTTGACCCATGAAAATTAAGGATATTTTAGTTCTCTTTGTGTTTTAGATCTACATGAAGCTACAAGAAAGTTGATTTGGAAGACAGTATATGACAAGGGATTGCATCTTCTACATTTATAGATATGGTCTTTTTCAAATTTCAATTTCCTTTGATTGATATGGATTAAAATTCAGATTGAAATTAGTTTAAATAGAACAATGCCTCAAAGGAGTTTTTATTATATTGTTTTATTGTTTGCTTTGTTTTGAATTGAGTTCATTGTTGTTTCATATGTGATTTTGTTAGAATTGGGATTTTGATACGAAATTGAGTTTTCATTGTTTCATATATATTGCACATTTTTATATGAAATTGTTGCTTTGTAAACGACTCTAAATCAAAAATTGTGTCACTTCCTCTTTTGATGAGTCTCTATTGAAAAAAATTAGAGTTTTATTAAATGCAAAAGGTACCTGTGAGCGTATCTTTAAGTACTTCAATGCTAATGGCAATGAAAAAAATCTCATTTTGGCCGTTTGGATCCTCCCCAAGCATGTATAGATAGAGTTATATAATCCCGGGTTAGCGACTAGCTACTATATATAATAGCATAAACATTTCCTTGCAATTAAGGAGGAGTTTGTGACATATAGGAAAAAATCCCACTTAAAAATTTGCCACGCTACCAGTCAAAAGCATGGAATAAAAAGCGAAATGTTGTGCCTTTCACGTCTTCAGGATTTAAAAAATCAAGCATTGCACTCCTTCGCCATTGAAAGAAAAATGCTTTAGGAACCGTTAGATTTAAAAAATGCTTAAGCGGACTATTATCTGCCAACTTTTATCAATAAACACCGCCCATAACTCTTTCAGCCAATTAATAGAAATCCGAAACAACGTGATCTTAGGTAGTTGCGAAATTAACTACAACGGCCATCTTCTATTCAAAACCTCTCTCAATTTATATTTACCTTTTGAACAATTTTTTTCCCTACAAAAAGTGATAGAAGTTTTGAATTAATGTTCGCTCTGCAAGAATAATTTACTATGGCAAGAAAATTATTGGATTTACTGCAATCAGTTGAAAGGTGAGAATATTTTCATGTGCTATTTTTCATGAGACTGAATGATTATTAAAAAAAGAAAAAACTGAAACTTAAAAATGTTAGCAAAAAAGCATGGTGAAAAAGAAAAAAAAAAAAAAAAGATGTGATGGGAGTTCACAGAGGCTCACTAACGAGGAAGAAGTAAAGAATTGAAGAAGAATATAGCGGAAAGGAAAACTAACTTTATAGGAATAGTAGAGGTGAGATAAATCTCAATCATGGATGGGATTGGGAATAGTAAAAGTAATTTAATAGGAACATTCTTTGAAGGTTCATGCTTCACAAAATACCCAATATGTATCTTTATTTACACCAGGACAATTTTTTTGCTTTTATTTTTAATAAGAATCTAATCACTCTTTTTATTTTTTTCTTTCACTTAAAAAATTAACTATCATTAAATATTGGGTCCTAAAAATAAAACATAATATTAAATTTATTAAGTTTACTTTTTTTTTTTTTGAGAATGAAGTTTACTATATACTTTGTATATGGTTAGCGGTTATTAAGTATATGGTTAGTGGTTATTACTTATGTGGGTGAGGTGTAACCCAATATGTATTAAGGATTGGATCATATAGAAGATTGAAGCCTATTATTATCAAGGGCATTACAAACCTAGCATTGACACTTCAAGTGAGTGATGACAGGTATTCTAAAATAATTATCGTCACTTCATTTTCATTTTGTTAGCTTCATAAAATAAGTGAAAATTGTAATACCATATTAATAGAGCTTCTTTAAAATTTTAAGATACCATACCTATAAATTAGAGAGTTTTATTTATTTTACCATAAATAACAAATAAGAGTATCCTAATTCAAAATAAATAAATAAAACTAATTAACCAGCACATTGTGCGGGTCATACACTAGTTTTAATTAATGTAGAAATTAAATTCATATTTCGAAATTAAAATCTCCATATTTTACAATGCTTCTATTTAAATAAATAAAAACATAAAAAAAAGATACTTATTTTTATCTTTATGTTTATTTGTTGATTATCCCCAAACAAGAAAAAAAAAAAATTTACACAGTACTCGAGTTTACCAAGCTCGAGTACTGTGTAAATATATATATATTTTTAAAAAAAGATACTCGAGCCTGGTATACTCGAGTACTGTGTTGCATGGTACTCGAGTTTGCCAAGCTCGAGTACTGCATAATTTTTTTTAATTGCACAAATCCAACTCAGCAGTGCCACGGTGGCAAAACTAGTGCTATGTTTTTCTTTGTTTTTATTATTTTGTCTTGCTAGAATTCTATAGCTTTTTATACTCGGAAAGAAAAATTTACAGTTAACATAAACAATTTCTGACAAATACTTCTTTTAGTGCCTTTTGGTCTATGATTCTACTCTATGATTTTGAATTTCATTTTAGTTAGTTTTTTGTTGGGTGATTTCGTTTTAGTTGCAAGATTTTGTCGACATTTTGTAATATAGTATGCTTGCATGTTTTCTTATTATGTTTTAGAGTGAGAGGAAAAAGATAAATATGAAAATCCAACATAAAAAAGTTCACTTGAAATTTTTAAATATGCCGTTAGTATCTTGGATCCTGTTTATTATGAATCTTCTTTGATAATGTTTTTCACATGCCTTGCGCACTACAACTAGTGGAACCATTTAAGTATGTTTCATCAACCAAACATAGATAAACATATATACTCTTTCATTTTCTCTTTAATGTCTTACAATGTATTAATAACTACATGAATAATATTTAACAAAAACAAATAAACTAAACAAAGATCTTGCAAGGTTTTATACCAAATTTTTTGACCATTTCATCTTGGTCACTCAACTGAACTGTCCCAAAAGGTGAATGCCTGTCTAGGTAATCATATTCTGCCTGTTAAAGATCAATTTTATCCGATAACTTAAAGGAAATGGTATGAAATAAATGGTTTGATCAGTTGATTGGCAGATAAAACACACTGGCTTAGGTTAAGACTTAAGCAAACATTGTCCAAAATTTCACATAAAATAGAGAAAATTCATTCTCACCATGAATGGTTTTTATTTTTTTATTTTTAAATCCAACAGTGTACCTGGTTCTATATCATTTAAATTTTAAAAAATGTGACATCAAAATCACTTTTAAATTTGTAATATGCAACTTGAATCATGAAATTGATTCATTCAAAATGGAAAGGGTCCTAATTAATCAAAAACAAAACATTGATTGTCAAAGTAAATAAAATAAATTTGCTGAAAGAGGTCGAATCAAATTAATTAAAATACATATGGTAAGTTGTAATTATTGAAGTATAAAATAAAACACTCAAAATGTGACAAAAGATTTCTTTTCCTGTTTTAGTCATTTGATTAGTCTTGTCTGGGTTAGATTTGTACCTCTTTTTAAAAAATAATTCATTGCCAATGTCTTAAAAGATTTTGGATGCTCTGAGGAGAACATGATACAAATGACATTGCAATTTTCGACCAGCTTTACTACACTCTCTTTTACTCCCTCTCTTCCACTCCATCTAAATTGGCCATTGAAAAAAATATATTTATTGTCATTTTCTCATAGGATGCCTTTGACCAGCTCATCCCGTGGCCACCTGATCTAAAAGTTAATTGATTGACCCAAGCACCACCACGGTTGGTAATAGGTCTATGCAATGAAACCCGCCCCTCATTGATTGAAGTCTCAGTCTCGCCTCTCTCAACCTGTTCGAGCCGACCAACAGAATAAAATGGTAGATTAGTTAGATTTCTCCCCCTTTCTCTCTTTTTCTATGTTAGATCAACATAAATCCGATGGAGATCTCACGATATCTGTCCAAATTTCGTGAAGATTGTACAATTTTTGTCCAAATTCGGTGGAGGTCAATGGATCTCATCAATAAACATTTGTCTACCACTGTTCACTCAGTTTTTACCGAAATCAAGTTGACCCATGGAAAATTCGACTCGATTTGACCCATAGATATTATCGATCGGCAGTAAGTCCATTGTTCTACCACTCAATAGAATCAAGTCAGTTTCGGGTTGGGCACAAACCCAACCAGAACCAACTTGTGGCAAACGGGTAGGTCGGGTTGAGTTAATCAAGTTGCAAGTCAAAAACTGGTCATTTTCAAATGGGTCAATTGAGTTGTGTGTTAATCACGTTTCAAGTCAAGTTGGGTTGACCTGTATTTTTCAAACGAACTTTTTATGATAAAAAAATTTACAGAAACAAATCAATGGCAAATTTTTTAGAGAGAATGAATAAAATCAATTAAGGAAATGAATTGCACCTAATGCCACTTGTTAATATCCTTCCAATTCTAACAGTTTTAAGCATGACTAAAATTATTTATAGTCATGAATTCATGATGACAAAGTTTTCAATGTTAATATAATTTATAGCATACCTAACGTTAAATCTAATGACTCTTAATTTTTAGAAAGGGTATGGCTTTTTATGTGGTGCTCTTTTAAACCATTGAGGACCTTATACCCTTAGAGAAGAACATGTAACCCTTTGATCCTCCTAATTTCGTAAATAACATAATTAACCTTGGTTTGGTGGACGGTGGGGTGGCTGAGAGTGAGTTTTTGGAAGGTGAATTTCAGGTTCATTCAAGAGCCATTCCTTTACAAATTTTATGTAATTTAGAATGTGTAAATCTCATGTTTCAAGTTCTCTTTTTTCCTGGTCTTCTAACAATCAAATGAAGCTTGTCTGAGAACAATATTCACCTCAATTGCTTCTCTTGCCTTTCTTTCATAGCTGGCTGTTTGTCTTTCTTCCTTTTGAGTCTAGGGGATTGAGTATTTTTGGTGCATTCTATTTGACTGTTTTATATAGATAATTTTTAAATTCAAAATAACATTGAGTTCCATTTTAATAAGTGATTAAAGTTTAAAAATGTATTATAAACTACTAGCCTCATGCTTCACATGTGCGATGAGGTTTTCTTTTTTAAAATTTTATTTTTATAATGTCATAATTTTTTATTCATTCTAATTTGAAATTTGCACATTTTCTCATTAATATTATGCATTTAGACTACTAATACAACCAGAGTGTCATAAGGCTAGCTTCAAAAAATGAACAAATATTACACTTTTATTTTGTAGCAAAAAAAAAAAAAAAAAACAGTGTTCTTATTTTATATATATATATATATATATAAGTGGATAAAGCAATTTGAAAATCACTAGGAGAGTGGCCCCATTTTTTAGGCAATGTTTTAGTGGGAGTTAGAGTTGTATTTTTATCAAATTATCTTTTAGTTTTGTCTCTACTTAAACATAAGGGTGTAAGGACATTTTTGAATTAAAAAAAAAATGAGCATCCCAAATAAAGGAAATCCCTTAAATAGCCGTATAGATTATTTTGTGTGTTTTCCATTTATTTATATTTTTATTAATACTAAATAGGATATAGTTTAAAATTTCATATATTAGTTTAGTTTTGAATTACATTTCTTCTTGAAATGTGAAAGTTCTTTGTTTTATATGTTGGCCCTCAAAGATATAATCCTATTTTGTTCACTCCCTCCGTCCCCATTCTATGTGTTTTTCGTTTATATTATCTCAAAAAAAAAAAAAAAAAAAAGTGGTCTAAAGTATCACATTGGTCAGTTAGTGAGTGAATTTTTGGTTTATAAGCCTCGTTAGTACTTACAAAGGTTAGACCTTTTTGTAAGTGCTAGTGTTGTTAAGTCTTGTCGTTCCACTCACTCTTTCCCCATTCCCTGTGTCTTTTGTCTATATTAGCTCCAAAAATAATAATAATAATAATAATCATATCATGTTATACGAGTATCTTTCTTTAAAAGAAATTATTATGTACTCCCAGAATACAATAAATGCGTACTCTTTCATGTCACATGTATGGTAGGTCTTACTAATTAAATTCATGGTATGACCCACCATTTATGTGAAAAGAGAGAGTACGCATTTATGATATTTTGGAAGTATCTAATAATTTTTCTTCTTTAAAAACCAAACAAAAAGAAAATTAACTTTTATATCCATAATACATTCTCCCATTGGCACGGTTCCAGAAAACTGGGACAATCCATTATCTCTACAAAGAGGCCCCTAGCGACCAAGCTAATCTTTTAATCATAAATGCAATATTAGATTCTTTTCAAACAAAGCTGTATCACGTTGTCCTTTTATTATTTTATACTAGTGTGTAATCCTGTACACATGCACAAGTACATTTAAAAACAATAATAATTTATATATATATATATATGATTTATAATCTGATTAGATTTAGACTCTTCAGTTTATATACCTAATAATTCACTTATCATAAAAATTAAAAAATTAAATAGGACACTTGGGGCAAAATTGAACTTCAATTTAGAATCTAATTAAATTTAAACTCTTTGATTTTTACACCTAATAATTCACTTGACACACAAAATCTCTATATCTATGACCTCTTTGGCAAGATTCATAGCTAGACCACCTTTGCCCAATTTGCTTGATAAAGTTTATACAGTGTCACATCCTTTTCATAAGAAATTGTTAAACATTTTTTCTCAATGGTTTTAATAACTTGATTGGGAACAATGAACAAACTACACCAATAAATTTGAATGCTAAAGACTAATGAGGATTGATTTTAGTCGTGTAACTTGCCAACAATGATAGGTGCTTGGAAGTCTAAGAGACAATTATAAGATCTATCTTCCCAAGAAGAGGTTGACAATGCTTGGTTGGAAGTTTGCTAGAAGTTAGGGGTACTCCCATGTACCTTGTAGGCAATTAACCTTAAATGCAGCAATATGTAGATTTGTTTGTTCCTTTAATTCATCAACTACCTAACATAGGAAATTTCACTCTTGCTGGAATGACTCTTAGACTATAGAGATGATGAAAGTCTTGTAAAATCGATTGCGTGATGATTGATAAAACTATCCATATATATATATATATATATATGTATCACTTAAATAAGGCATATGACTAATCTAATAAGTTATGCGACTACAAGCACATGCACGTGAATAGTTTTATCAATTGTCATGTAGTGAGTTGGAGGAATTTTCCTCCAAACAGATTGAAGATCATAAAAATTAGTTCCATTTAATTTTTCAATTTTACTTAGATTTTTGACTTATAATAATCCTACTAAGTATGGCTAATGTCTTCTCTAAAAAATATACTCCGTACATATATGACTAATGCAACAAAAATTGAATTAAAATTAGTTTAAAATTTTATCAAAATTCATGTCTGTTATTTGACTGTAGAAAAATTGCATTATCAGTTCAGTTTATTGAAACTTACAAAAATTAATTAGTATTTTGATTGATGATAAAAATAATCATCATTGATCACATACCTACCAAAGATTTGGATTATATTGTATACTGAGATTCTATTATATCTAATTTTATTTTTTTTAAAAGTTGTTTAATCAAAACCATGGATCCAAAAATAATTTAAGGATGACATGGACGTGGGCTCCCACCAACCCCTACGCACAAAATAGAGCAATGCTAGTGTCACATAAGTGGCACAAGCATAACGCCACAAAATAATGCAAAATTAGAGTCACCGTCAGAAAGCACCTTGGCAGGAACTAACAGTCATGGTGTGATTGTTTTAAATGTTGAAAGTTAGTTGCCTCACCTTGGCAATGAAAAATTCCAAATACCTGTGGTGCTGAGCAATCCTGCAAGAACAAGAAGGCCGTTGAACATTAATGATCAATTTTATATATATGTCACTATAAGTCATACGGGGACCCATAGCAACAATTATCAAATGCCACTATAAGTCCACCTAAAACACAAATAAGGGATTTAGTGGCGTTTTTCAAGCGAGTAATTTTAGGATCACAAATTATTCCACAACTTTAATACGGCAAGTTATATGTGATTAACTATTACTTACACATAAACCCATCATTTTTTTTAACTGATCACACTCTACCACGTTACAGTTGTAACAAAAAGTTATGAAAAATTATGTAATACTTTTCCTTTTCAAAGGCCACGGTCCAGCCCCCAAAAAAAAGAAAAATCAAATAGTGGCATATTCGTTTCATGAAAAGAATATGCTACTATTTGAATGAATTTGAAAGGAATATGAATCTGATCATATTTGGTTATGAAAAAAAAAAAAAAAAAAACTCTCTCAAACTCACTCTCTAAACTCTCTTAAACTCTCTCAATCTCACACCCCTCTCTCACGAGTCACGACCCACCATCAGACCCAATAAATAAATAAAAAACCTCAAACTCTCACTCTCTTCACGCCGACCCATTGTGAGATCCACGCCACCGTCGACCCACCATCAGACCCATGCTGACGTTGACTCACTTCGCCGCCGATCCATGCCTCCGAGTGTGCCATATAGAGGACTTCTAACATATTGTCTGTAATGAAACTATGGCATCCCAAAGGGCATCAGTTAGTTTATCATAAAATATAGGGTCGACTTCTTTTATTTCTCATACATTACCCTAGTTATGAATTATGATTCCAAACGATATGTTTCAAATCGAACTGTGCATTTAGCATCCTACAAATATTAATAATAACTGTAATATAGGTGAAAATTAAAGTAATTGAAAAAGGAGAAAAAGAGAAGAGAACAAGGGTGAATTACAACTTATGTCTCTTGCTAACCGTTAACTCTACTATTACTAGCTTTTGGTATGTTATAACTGATTAATTAAATCCACTTTTCAGTTTAAAAACAAAACAAAAAAATAAAATAAAAAATCCACTTTTCTGTTTTTTTATAATAATAACAAAAAAAAATCCACTTTTCACGCGACCAATAGTCTTATAATGTGTCTCATTTCTGTTAATCATGCAAGTTTAACTGCACTTATTAATACGGCACCGTTTGATTGAGATCTTGGAAAATATGTTATTTTTGAAATGATGTTTATTTTTGGTACACCAAACGCCCTCTAGTTTGCAATTTAGCTTATAAGTAATAAAGTAAACATTAAAGTTTCCAAAAGTAACAAATGCAACTCCCCAACAAACCTCAAACATAATGGGTTGAACCTTAATTTTGTTGCTTTTTAAGATTTAAGAGATTAATTATTACTTTAGAAATTATAGGTTTTAATTTGTTACTTTTTTTTTTTTGTGTGGAAAATATGTTATTTTTGAAATGAAAAGGTTTATTTTTGGTACACCAAAATTATACGGTTTAACATATATTTTTAAGGGTACCATTGGCTCAAATATTTGAGGGGCAACTAAAATTTTTGTTAGTTATATATATATATATATATATATTAAAGAATCTTGTTAGTTAAATCTTTAAAATGTTTAATAGAATTACATAGCATACTATAAAAAGATTTTTAAAAATTTTGGAGTGGTCCCCCACCCATGTGAGTAGTTCCACCCCTGATGACGGTGGCAGAGATTTACTTGAAATTTTCACACCGTAGTTCAAAAAAGTTGTTTGAAATTTTGGTGTAAATGTCGACTGCCTGCCAACAGTCATGGATCATGGTGTGGGTGTGTGTGTAAAAGTCTGCTGACTATTAACTATAATGTGTGCCAAATCAAACCCCATAAAACTAGTCCTTCGGGAACATTTGAATGATGTGTTCAATGACTCGAAGGAAGTGTCGTAAACTTAGAAGTCCTAAATTTCATTTATCACACTATCAATCTATAAAGTTTCAGGACATATCATTATTATAGAATGAAATACTTTAGTCAAAGATTAAGACAACATTTCCTTAATTATATAAGAAAATACACCCCCCCCAAAAAAAAAAAAAACTATCATAAATGAACGTACAGTTTTCATTTTTTCTTAGTACCTTAATAATATATTGATAACTACACAAATACTATTTAACATAAACAACTATGTTAAATTACCAATTGTTCCAAAAATTTAAACTATTAGAATATGATAAATTTAATCATTTAACCATATGCTTCTAACACTTCCCCTCAAGTGTGAGCTGAAACTACCTTTTAATAGGTGAGGCCCAACATGAGGGAATTTAAATAGGGGATAGAATAGAGGAGAAAATGATTGAACTTAGGATCTCATGCTTTAATACTATGTTAAATTATTGATTGTCCAAAAAGCTTAAATTATTGGAATATGATAAATTTAATCATTTAACTATATATTTCTAATAAACTAAAATTGACATCAAACATTTAAGGTTCTAAACAAAAATTTTTACAATTGCATCTTGGTCTGCAAAAGGTGCATGATTTAACTGTCAATACTAATAAAGCCATAAGAGATTTGGGGTTTGGTGTCTTGGCTTATTAATAAAGAGCGCAATCATCAGAAACAGTAGATAAAACTTTATAAAAAAAAAATATATTTTACTTATTAAAAATCAGTTATTTCTTTTTGAGAAACAAGTACACACAAAGGAGAGAGAATAAAGTTCTAGCATAAAAGCACTTGATAATTTCACTCAAAAGTCAAAATAACTTTTGAAGAATAATAAGTCAATTTTTACTTGTCAAAGATCAATTTGATCCAATATCTTCCAAGAAATGGTCAAAAGAAACGCTAGCATAAAAGCACTCGATAAAAGTCAAAATAACTTTTGAAGAATAATAAGTCAATTTTTACTTGTCAAAGATCAATTTGATCCAATATCTTCCAGGAAATGGTCAAAAGAAATGCTAGGATTGGCAGATAAAACTCACTAACCTAGATTTGGAATCTAATTTTAAGTTTGAGGGTTTGCAATTTAATTTAATTTTTAAAGCAGCTATTTTTCAATCTCTTGAATCATATCATCATTGCAATTAGAAGACTTTTCTGAAACCAAAATGATAATCTCTGCCAATTAGCCGTAAACAACGGAAACGTGCATCATCGTATTATTGGCAGGATCTAGAATACTGGTCTTATTTATATATCCTCATGTAGATGTCGGCATAATTTGATCGCTGTGAAACCCATACATCGCTTCAGCAAGAGAAAAAGAAAAAAAAAAAAAAAATCGCTTCGTTTGTTAATTAATAGTTAGCACTAAGTCCCATTCGTACAAGCTCACAGCTTGCAGGTTGGCCTACTACTACAGACAAATTTAATTTAACAAACCCCTAGTAAGTATGAAAATGACCTTAATTAAATTACAGCTTGCAATATATTAGTTTTAAATTATATCTTCAATGTAAGAGGATTTTCAAGAATTCACATTTTCTAAATTTTTAGGGTATTTTATTAATAAATTATTTTAAATCTTAACAATTTTTTTATAATTTAATAATCTAAACTTCGCCATATCAATATTTTACTAACAATATACTTAAAATAATATAATAATATTACAAACAAAATAATTAAAATGGTTATTTTGTACCAACAAAGCAGGGTGTTACAAGGGACAAAGCCAAGAGACATACGGTATTGCGAGCTATATATGGAAATTTGCAGAGAATGTTGGGTCCATATCATCATTATTGACGGATTCTTGCAATAATTTCAAAACTTTATCTTCACCCGATGTTCACGTTTTTGTCAGGTGAATTTTTTAATTTTTAATCTTGGCCCCAGTTGCAGTAAACCTACCCAAGAGAAGACACCTGATTGATCATTCATCATGGGTGATTCGACTTAGTTGAAGTTAATGATTGATGAATAAAAAGGCTAGCCGCTTCTTGAGGAGAAAAAGAAGAAATGAGATTCACACTAGTCACTGCAGTTTACCTTGTGTTCCTTTCACATTGTGCTTAATTTGTTGCTTCTCCAACTATAATGCCAATACTGTTTCTTTTTCTCATATTGTGCTTAATTTTTTTTTCCTACATTATAAAAAAGACAAAAATAAAATAATATTTCATTACATAGCCACTGCAACAAATCTGACTTTTTTTAAAAGTCAAACCCCTTAAAAAAAAAGTATATACTGTTTCTTTTTCTCACATTGTGCTTAATTTTTTTTTCTTACATTATAAAAAAGACAAAAATAAAATAGTATTCCATTGCATAGCCACTACAACAAATTTGACTTTTTTCAAGGGTCAAACCTTTTAAAAAAAGTATTAAAAAATCTTAAAAAAATTATTTCAAGAATCCAATTGACCATTGATAACCTTCAAAACATATACCGTCGAAAAGAAAATTTTAACAGCCTTCGTGGTCCTTAAAACAAGTACTATAATCTTATTTTGAGGGTCAAGAGACCCTTAAATAACCTTTTACCAATATTTAAAAAATTTATATTTACAACACTTGATAAATAAGGTTATTTAAGGGGTCTCTTGACCCTCAAAATAAGATTTTATTTAATTAAAAAAAAACCACAATCATGCACAATATATATATATATATACACACACACACACACACACAAAAATTCACAATTGTTGAGATGATATGCTATGATATTGATATATAGCAAAAGTGATATATTACTACAATTACACTTTCTTTAATCTCTAAACTCAAACCTACAAATTAACAGATTAGGGGCCGCATGCAAAATGCCGATATGTCAATTATTGTTTAAGAGAAAAGATATCAACAACCACACTTTGTACAAAGACCAAATCTATCCAAGAGTTAAAAGTTTTGATACATTTTATTCTTCATCATCATCTCCAAAGCAAGAAGTTATCAACTAGTACAATTGAACATTTCAGCCATTATGGGTGCCCTCAAGTTTCTGAAAAAGAGAGAATGATACCAAAAGTCAGATTAACCCGTTCAATATTTATATGATCTAATTCAATAGTCAACAGGGGCAAGAGTTTTAAATTGTAAAAACAAGGTTCTTTGCACAATCTGACATGGTAGTAGGTGAACAAAACAAATCCTAATACATCCTATATAAGGCCAAAGGCAATGAAACAAGAAAATAAAAAGGTTCTTATTGTACAATATGCCTGAAACCGCAAGACCTTTTTTTGACAAGTTCCCAAGAGCATTTCCCAAGCAAGGCCCTAATTTCAAAGTTCCAAAAAAAATCAACCCTAACATGAAGATTCAGTGTCAACAGATCCTATTACTCATCTCCTAAGCCAGCCCCAAACATGTTTTATGTAGATTCACTATCTTAACAACCACGTGAACTGATACTGAAACCAAGAAATAGTGGACAAAAAGACATGAGCAAGGGCATAATTCACAGTTATCCTCCCACCAAGAGGTGTGTAACTCTTAAGAACAAGCAAGACTCCTAAACTACCACATATAGAATTCTAGCAAGTTTAGGATTACCCCAAGAAGCAACTCTATGTTTTTTGGAGGACCAGTAACTCATCCCGCCCATTATGATTTCATGACAAGATGTGAGAACACTTTGAGGAAGACTTAAATGTCAAGAGAAATTAATAATAATAAACGAGCTTAAATTTTTTTCCTAAATTTCTTATTTCTTTTGAGAGAGGCAATACAGAGAAATTTCTTCCACCAATAGATCTCTTATAAGAAATCTAGCTTAAAAAAGAAGTGAATTTTCTACTCGTTCCTTAAAACACAACATAGAGAACCATTAACAAAAATCTAACTAGGCTATGCACTGTCCAATTGATACAGAGTCTCCCATTAACCTCAAGAACAAGCTTGCAGAAACATAATCAATGTTGTCATGGGCATTAGACAATTCCTTATACTGGAGGAGGAGAGCCATCTAGGTAATAAGAGTGAGACCTCAAGATGGCAGGCATACAAACTAAATGAAAGAGATGGCTACATCTTCTTTCTTATAAGGCATTATAAATTTCCCTAAACTGCCCAATGTATTCCCACTGGCTACCAAGCCCTAACAGCAGGAAATAGTAATACATCAAAATCCTATCACAATCCTATGTTTGCTCTCATGTCTTATGTCTATTTGGTAGATCATGTACTCCAAATTTAATTATCTTAATGAAATTTACTAACATTTTGCTCAGCCAAAACAAATAACAACTATCACAAATCTTTAATAAACAATCTAATTTATCCTAAAACTAGTACCAACAGCTCAACAAGTCATTCCAAATTTATCCAATAGTACTAAAACAGTGACTAGCTTGAGTTGATCTTCATACCTTAGTGATCACTACTGGATTGGGCTGATTGTGAGGTGATACAACTCAACATTTGCATCATCATATTGCCATAATGTACTCTTTGTTCTGCCATTTGATTAGCTTGTTGTTCCTCAAAATGTCTTCTTTGTTTTGCCATTTGAATAGATTGTTGTTCGAGCATGCTTTTGAGGTTCTTTACTTCTTCTTTCAACTCTGCATCAGCCTCTATTCGTTTGCACCCTACCATCACATTTAATTCATTTTATGTCTTTAATTAAAAAATTATATTATAAAATCTAAATCTAAGGCATATGTATTATGAACTGAAAGTATAGGGCCTGAAAAGAAAAACTTGCATAGTTTTCCTATAATACATGCTTTCCGACATGTCAACTAAACCTGATAAAACCAATCATACTTATAGCTGTGGCTAGCAACTAAAAATAATGTGCTGAAATAAATATTCACAGTACTGACTAGGGTTTCCTTTTGAAATTAATGCATATATTGGGTTAGAGAGTGAATAATTTTTATCTAAAAGAAAGTTACTTCTGCACCAACCATAAGTTGAGCTTGTAGTTAATAAGAATAAAAAGGGCTCGTTCGCAAGACAATCCTCGCCAGAATTGATAGAAAGAAAACGCCAAAAATAACAATATCCACTATTATTTTTTACATTTTTTTTCCTAAATTAAAATAATTGCACCAAATAATGCCATTCAACCATATGTCTGTTTCTCCAAACAAAAGAAAAAACCAGCCTATGTTTGCATGATTATTTAAAGGAAATTTTCCTGAAAAGAAACGATACTCGATGTTCATAGTACAAACCCCACTCCAACAGTCCAACTTTTTTTTTTCTTTCTTTCATTCCTACAGTTACAATGTGTAAGAGTGTGGGATAGTTTTTGGAGTAAGTTGGGTTATGCCCAAGTCAATTGTGGAAAAGCAAATAGAGTCAGATTGAATTAAATCCAGTGGAAAAGAGTACTAAATCCAGTGGAAAAGCTTGCATAAAAGAATATTTCAATGTAGAGTTTGATACATTATATAAATACAGTGGACATTATATTTCAAAGTACTTGATGATCTTAAGCTCTAAGGATATGATAAAAGAGGAACCTGCGCTTGTTACGCAGAAATATGCAACCCTTTTACTAAAAATGTACTAATATAAAGATTTTTCAATTCAGGAAAACAGGGTATATGTTTTTTGTCACATTTATAAAGATGACAAGGTCAGATTGACTCTTTGGACCCGATATCATACTCAAACCAAAACAATTTGTCCAAGCATATTATTTCAAAGAAACTAAATTTTAATGCCTCAATCCAGAGTAACTTAATACTAACAGCACCACCAATGGTAAGTACCACTTTGCTGCGACAAAGCATTGACACAAACTCAGCACTAGAATTCCACCACCCTAGATCACCATTACTGCTAAATGGCCATTCTGTAAGACATGTTTTACCACCTAACAATTTTCATCACTACCATAACTCTAAAAGACCATTACCACTTGTATGAAGTCAAGACCAAATTTGTCACCTTCCAAGTCTTGCCACATTCACTTTCATACACCACAACATTAATTTCATTCAAATTCTAAACAAAAAAATAAATAAATAAAGGAAGAAACTTCTAGCACATATGATTGGTTAGCCAAAATTTACAAATTGAACATCAAAACACTACTGAAGGAACAAGGAATTACATAAGGATGGTCAGTATTGGATTTGCATCACAACAAAAACATATTAAAATACAAGAGAAGGGCAGATGCAACTAACTTCCTCTTATCAATGTCAGGGATGTCACTTCTTTCAACCTTCTCCATAATCACCTGCACAGAATAGTCAGTTTGAACAATAATTACACGGAAACACATGCATTCAAAGTAAATTGTCTTCATCCATAGTAACTCTTACTGTTTCAAATTTCAGTTAGCATAACACAACCATTAAATTTCTCAATCTTAAATCTCTTAAGATCTAGCAAAAAATTAAATGAGAAATAATTTCCATTTGTTTGAACCAAATTTTACATGGAGTACTCGAAACAGAGTATAAAGTAACAAAAAATAATTCTATGGATTTTCTAAAAGAAAATTGAATCTGATCACATAAACAAGGAAAATATGCTCAAATGTAAATATCTGCTAAAGAAATTCAAATGCGATTGTCCGTAATTGAAGTTGAAAGACAGAAAATCGGAATTCTAATGATGATTACCAGAAGAAGCGAGTCCTACTCAGTGATTTTAGCTTCCTTCATTTTCTATGCTACAACCTGAGGAAAACGATTACGTTACAGTGAGATTCTAAAGCGAATGATCAATTAGAAATCAAAAAAGGGAAATCGATGATGAGCTTAGTTTTCTGAGAAATGTGAAACGAAAATCATGGGTAAATCGATGAAAAAGTGTGGGAAAACCAAAAAAAAAATAAAAAACGAAATTAGGGTTTGTGATTCGTACCTAATCGGAGCTGAGAAACCGAGATCGTACCTAATCGGAGTTGTGCGATTATGTACCCAATCGATGATCGTTGAGCTCTACGAGATCTCCATGATCGTCGAGCTCTATGATTTCTATGCTTTCTCAGTTTTTCAAGTTTTCAGCTAAAGAGTGATAAGAGCTCTATGTTTGTTGGTTACGTTTGGGCTATATTTTTAAATTTTGTTGGGCTTTTTTCCTGGGATGAAATTTTGTTGTGGGCTTTTTTCAAGGGGTGAAAAAAGAGGGTTGAAATAACTAAAGTTTGTTGTAGTGAGCATAATTTGGATAATTTAGTGTTTATTTTTATATCTTTTAATTTTTCTTATTTTTTTCTTCTCTTCTATTTTACTCAATTTTGAAATTCAACCACATCCTCCTTATCATTAAATTATTTATATTTTCTCTCTTTTAAAAAAAAAATTTAAATGTAATATTTTACTTAAATTCAAATAAAAGAAAATTGTGCTCATCAAATTGTACTCTTTTTTTTTTTTTAACATTTACACTTTCTCCAACCTATCTTTTTCTCTTTACCTTTACATCTCTCCAAACATTCTCCCCAAATGTCAATTAGTAATCGTTGATTGGAAAACAAAGAAGTTGTAAGGAGAAGTAAAAAATAAAATAGAGATTACTGTGTGGAGAGCTTTAAAAACTTTACAGTGTAGTAACATAAATCGTTAAATTCACTTAAAAAATTAAATCAACAATCAACAATTAAATACAATTATAGTACTAAATTTCAATTTAAAACTAATCAAACTCTAACTATTGAAACCATCTTAATCATAACTAAAAATTCATTTTTTGACATTTCATTTAACCTTATATATATATATATATATGATGCCAAAATCGTCAGTTGGGTCACTCCTCCAATCCGAAGCTTTAGATGATCTTGTAGATACAAGATAAAGAGAGATAGATCGAAGAGACCACCAGGTTGTGCCCGGTGGGAGAGCCTTCAATGCTTAAGTTAGTATCAACCCATATTTCTTGTATTTAGATAGTGTTTTGTGTAGCTTTTGACATACCTTCACAAGTGAGACGGACTGTCCCTTTTATAGGTGATTTGGATAGCCGTTGTACATAATTGGGGGTGATTATTACCTAGGTGTAACATTTATCGTATTGATTGGCATTTAAGACCGATGAGTAATGGTCGTCATTAATGTGTTGAATGTGCTTGAGTGGTTACATCTTTTGGTTTGTTAATGATGCGAGGTTGTCCATATTAATGGACGACCTTAATGATTTTTCTAGACTCATCAGTTGCCCCCCATTCCCAAGTTTGATTTTGCTTTATGCTGGTCAGGCTTAAGGAATGTTCTTGGCTTTTTTAGATTCAGGCTTCTTTATCTTCAACTACTTTCTTCTTTAGGAATGTTAGTATTTCTATGATGATCTCTTAGTATCTGCCTTTTGAAGGTATTTTTGGACATTCGAGAGATCATAGCTTTATCTTGAAAGTGAGATAATTTCTTTGGACGATCATTTTTTTATCACTGCTGAAGAGCAAGCTAATTTCTTTGGACAACCATTTTCTATCACCGCTGAAGGGTAAGGTGATTTCTTTGGAAGGCCCTTTTTTATCACTGCTAAAGAGTGAGGTGATTTCTTTGGATGACCATTTTTTATCACTGCTAAAGAGCGAGGTGACTTCTTTGGAAGACCATTTTTGATCACTTCGATGCTTCTTCTTTCATTCATTTTTTGGTTGTCACATTTGATATTCTTGATTTGCATGTGACTTGCGTTTGTGTGAGAATCCTTGTCTGCTTACACTTATCTAAGGGTATTTAGTCACTTAGCCACTTTTAGGTGATTTACATCCGTCTTAGAGGAATTTTATCACTTAGCCATTTTTTGGTGACTTACATCAATTTAAGGAATCTTGTCACTTAGGCTTCGTCAGTGATTTACATCCATCTTGGCAAAATCTTATCACTTAGCCATTTTTTGGTGACTTACATCCATTTAAGGAATCTTGTCACTTAGGTTTCGTCAGTGATTTACATCCGTCTTGGTAGAATCTTATCACTTAACCATTTTTTGATGACTTACATCCATCTAAGGAATCTTGCCACTTAGGTTTTATTAGTGATTTACATCCATCTTAGCGGACTCTTATCACTTAGCCATTTATTAGTGACTTACATCCACTTATGGAATCTTTTCACTTAGGCTTCGTTAGTGATTTACATCCATCTTGGCAGACTTTTATCACTTAACCATTTTTTGGTGACTTACATCCATTTAAGGAATCTTGTCACTTATTGTTGGAAAGATTCCTTGACGCTATGTCGTTTTGGACCTTCTTGAGGCCATGTTGATATTTGCATTAAGTAGCACCTGCACTTGCCAAGGCTTGGTTAAACAAGAATTTTAGAACAATTCATATATAAATAATAAGTTACCAATAGCCTAGGTGGACCTTTTTCTTATTTCCATGTAATCCTAGAGTTTTATCTCTTTTGTGATCTGTCTAGTAATGCATACATGTTTGCATGAAACCTTACTAGGTGTAAATTTTTATAGACGAATATAAAAGAGACAGAAATAAATGTGTTACCTTAAATAATGGCATTATTTTGTCACATACCTCGATCTTTTTATTGTTGGGATCTTCTTGACAAACTCTTCTCTTTTCAAGATGATGAGCTCCTCTCTTTTCAAGATTTTTTTTAAGCTTAACATGATACTTCATGTCTAAGGCCTAGATCTCTTTTGCCTTCGATTTTTCGAAGGCGTAAAAACTAGGCCATGTTGTTGCCCCTATTCAAACATGAAGAGTGTAATTCTCATTTGTTGATGACTAGAGGAATGCTCTATCATGATTGGAACCCCCTTTTTTTTTTGGGTGTGCTTTGATGTCTATGGCCATTGCCGTTTATAATAGCAATTTCTTGTTCCTTCTTCTTTAATTGTACGCTTAAGTCACTTCAATAGTGCTAGCTGCATGACGATATACAAACATGCAATTGCATGCTACACAAGACAAAGTGCATTCTATATGAATCATAAATAAGTATAAAAATTGAAGCTATTTGACTATATGCTTCTTTAAACTGGTCTTTGTTAGGTGCTTGCACCGTATATGATTTTTAGAGCAATTTAAGAAGATTTTGGAGAGTTGATGGAGATAGCGGAAATTTATTGAGACTTAAATTCATGAGCATATTGTGAACACCTCCAAAAACGCTCTCAACACTTTGAATGGATGTGGGCAGTGTTTAGGTATAAATCTCATCTCAATGGATATAACAATGGGAGAGGGAAGGAGAAGAGACTACGAAGATTTCTCTCTAAAAATGAGCAGCTCTCTCTCTAATAAGGTGGGTGTGTTATAGAAACCATTCTTAGGGTTTTTCTCTTATTAGGCTCCTCTTTTTAAATTTATGTGGGCAATGAGGGTATATATAATATGAGTGATGGGAATATGAAAAATCACAATTTTCAGTAAAACAAGGGAACTTCGCGGGTCACTCTCGACTAGTGCAAGTCGCAAATCCAAGTCGCGAGTTAACCTCCTAGATAGGCTGTATTGAGCTAGACACCTAGCCTGACTGTTCACCTTCGTGCATATGCTTCTCATGTGACCTTCAGTTGTCTTAATCAAATCTTCACCACTTAATACTAAACTCATTACAAATAAATCTCACAAAAATACAAGAAAATAAATTCATGCAATTACAACATTTTTTATCATGGAATAAGCCAACACATATGTTATGAGAAAAATCATAATTTAACACATATCATCAATGCAATTAGAAGACTTTTCTGAAACCAAAATGATAATCTCTGCCAATTAGCTGTAAACAACGAAAACGTGCATAATCGTATTATTGGCAGGATCTAGAATAGTGGTCTTATTTATATATCCTCATGTAGAAGTGGGCATAATTTGATCGCTATGAAACCCATACATCGCTTCAGCCAAAAAAAAAAAGAAAAAAAATCATTGTTTCGTTTGTTAATTAATAGTTAGCACTAAGTCCTACCCGTATAGGCTCACAGCTTGCAGGTTGGCCTACTACTACAGACACATTTAATTTAACTAACCCCTAGTAGGTATGAAAATGACGTTAATTAAATTACAGCTTGCAATATATTAATTCTAAATCATATACCCAACGCAAGAGGACTTCCGTTTCAAATAGATTTTCTTAAATTTTATGGTATTTTGCAAATAGATTTTCTTAAATTTTAATAATTTTTTTATAATTTAATAATTTTTTTATAATTTAATAATCTAAGTTTTACCGTGTCAACATTTCATTAAACATGATTTTATCTTGAAATGAATGTAAATAGAAGTTTCAATTTTTTAAGATTTAGAGCCCGTTTGATATTTGTGTTTAAATAATAGTTTTCAACTTTTTTAAAAATTCGTATAGATTAAAAAATCTGTAAAAATACGTGTAATATTATTTAAAAATTAAAAATATGTGTTTAAACACATATATCAAACAGTCCCTTAATTTGAGATCCATGATGCCATGAACTCTCCCCCGCGACTCCTTTTTCCAGGCCTTGTAGAAAAAAGCTCACCCACCACCCACACACCTAACTTCCATTCTTCCAAGTCTTGGTATCAATTTCAAATTTCAATCATAGGCATATTTATAGCATGTGTGAAACCTTGTTTGCGAACATTTTGACAATCTTTTTGTGAACTTTTCTCTTATTTGATTAGCCAAAACTTGTACAATGAAAGGAAGATTTTCTTCCACGCAGTACCGATCAAATCATGGCGAACCATACTCTATCATTTGCCACTAAGTGCCTATTTGGATTCAACTGAATCTGGCGTTTGCATTTTTGCCTTATGATTTTAGTCTTTTTTTTTCGTACGTGAACAATAAAATCACATGATTTTACTGTGCAGAGACAAAAATCACTGTTCATGTACTCTATATGCACTGTTCACGTACTATAGCAGTACTGTTTATACATTAAAAAAATTCACCTGACAAAAACGTGAACATTGGGTGAAGATAAAGCTTTGAAATTATTGCAAGAATCTCCATCAATAATGATGATATGGACCCCAATATCCGCTACAAATTTCCATATATAGCTCGAAATACTGTATATCTAAGAATATATCATGGCTTTGTCCCTTGTAACACCATGCTTTATTGGTACAAAACAATAATTTTAATTGTTTTGTTTACAACATTATTATATTATTTTAAAGATAATATTAGTGAAATAGACATAATAGAATTTTAAATTTTAAATTATAAAAGATGATTAAGATTTAAGAAAATCTATTAGTAAAGTACCCTAAAAAATTTAGAGGATCTAAATCCTTGAAAGTTAGTGTCATTTTACTTTGAAATGGAAATCCTCTTGCAATGAGGATATGATTTAAAATTAGGATTATGCTAATAAATGCTTTTAGAGCACTGGTTAAGAATCCAGTTAAAAAAAGTTTTTATGGAAAAAGGAAAAAAAAATTAACGTTTTAACAGTTTTTTTCATTTTTCATAAAAATGATGTCAAAACTTTTTTTAACTGAATTTTTAATCAGTATCCTAAGAACACCCATTAGTATTTCTCTTAAAATTAATATATTACAAGCTGTAATGTAATTAACGTCATTTTTATACCTAATAGGGGTTAGTTAAATTAAATTTGCCTGTAGTAGTAGGCCACCCTGCAAGCTGTAAGCCTCTACGGATGGGACTTAGTGCTAACTATTAATTAAGTTAATTAACAAACGAAGTGATTTTTTTTTTTCTTTCTTTTTTTTTCTTGCTGAAGCGATGTATGGGTTTCACAGCTATCAAATTATGCCGACATCTACATGAGGATATATAAAAAAGACCACTATTCTAGATCCTGCCAATACGATGATGCACATTTCCGTAGTTTACGGCTAATTGGCAGAGATTATCATTTTGGTTTCAGAAAAGTCTTCTAATTGCATTGATTATATGATTCTAGAGATTGAAAAATAGCTGCTTTAAAAATTAAATTAAATTGCAAACCCTCAAACTTAAAATTAGATTCCAAATCTAGGTAAGTGAGTTTTATCTGCCAATCCAAGCATTTCTTTTGACCATTTCCTGGAAGATATTGGATCAAATTTACCATTTTCTTTTGACCATTTCTGAATCCAAATTTCAAAAGCAAATTTAATTTAAGTTATCCATAATAAGTATGTATGAAAATGAAATTAATTAAATTACAGCTTGCAATATACTAATTTTAAATCATATTCTCAGTGTAAGAGGACTTTGTTTCAAAGCAAAAAAAAAAAAAAAAAAAAAGCTAACTGTTGAAGAGAATTTAATTTAACTTACCCGTATGAAAATGACGTCAATTAAATCACAGCTTGCAATATACTAACTGTAAATCTTATCCTCAACTCAAGAGGACTTTGTTTCAAAGCAAAAGGATACTAGGGTTCATTTAAATATCGTTTATTTTACTGAAATTGAAATTTATTGTTGAAAGTACTATAGATAAAGATAAAAGTTGGTTGAAATAATATAATGAGTCCCATAAATAATATCAAAAAATGCTGTAAAGCGTATAAATAATAGCAAAAATAAGTTGAATAGTAAAATAATTTTTATTTTTCATTGGTATCCAAACAAAGGCTAACTTTCAAAAGCAAATTTAATTAACTCATTTTCATATGTACCTATTTTGGATAACTTTTTATTTTTTGCTACAAGACCTATTACGGATAACTTAAATTAAATTTGTCTATACACGCCTATCATGGTCTTATTGCAGGATCTAGAATAGATAGAAGTGAACTACCTATACCTAATTTAGTAACTCTGTCGGGTTAATAAAAAGAGATGATATCGGTAAGATAAATAAGGAGAAAATTAAATAAAAAGATAGATAGACAAATGGAACTTAAAGAGTAAATTAATGGATTCTCAAAATAAATAAACAAATAAATAAATAGAGAGTAAATTAATGTTGTGAAGGCATACATCAATTCTCAGTTATTGTTCGTGTAGCACTAGCACCTGAAAGAATGGTACTGTAACTGTTTGGCTCTCACAAGTCACAGCGATCAAATTGCTAAAATAATCAGTTCAATACAATAAGAATAAGATGCATATCCCCTCCCCCCCCCCCCCCCCCCCAACAAAACAAGATTCTCAATTTTTAATTGAAAGATGAAAAATCTAATCTGAATTTTATCCAGCTTCTTTCAAGAAAAAGCCAAAGCAAAAGCTAAGGGATGCCCTCTCCTAACTCAACTCAGTGGTAAGAATGACAGTGACAATGATCAAGAAAGCTCAATTGCAGCAGATGGAAATCTAACCAATAGAATTCCTGGATTCTGCTTTCAAGATTCATAAGACCAAAATGAATTTGATCTGTTAAATTGTCCATTGTTGACTAACTATCAACAATTCAACAAAACGTGGCCTCTTCTTTGGAAGAATGTGAAGCAATTCAAAAAAGCACAATAATATGAGTATGGATTCTGCTTTCAAGATTCATAAGACCAAAATGAATTTGATCTGTTAAATTGTCCATTGTTGACTAACTATCAACAATTCAACAAAACGTGGCCTCTTCTTTGGAAGAATGTGAAGCAATTCAAAAAAGCACAATAATATGAGTATGGATTCTGCTTTCAAGATTCATAAGACCAAAATGAATTTGACCTGTTAAATTGTCCATTGTTGACTAACTATCAACAATTCAACAAAATGTGGCCTCTTCTTTGGAAAAATGTGAAGCAATTCAAAAAGGCACAATAATGTGAGCATCGATGCTAACAAGAAAGTGTGAAATCCAATAATAATTTCTTGAGAAAAAACCAAAATTGATGTGATGAATAGAAATAATGTTATGATAGTATGTGATATGCAGCAATAATATTCTGACAATACACCTGAGGACAATTAGCACAGTGAATTATGTGAATTCTCTACCGACGCAAGAAGAAAAGTGATCTTTACAAGTACGTACAATGGCTCCTTCAAAGTCTCTCAGTCAGACAAGATAGATAATGAAAGTTCTATAAAACTTTATCAATAATTTGAATAACTGAGATATTGGATACCACAAAAATCATTATCATTTGCGAAACACTGGTGAGATAAGCATGTACTAGCTTTTGGGATGTTATAACTGATTAATTAAATCCACTTATCAGTTCAAAAACAAAAAAACAAAAATCCATTTTTCTGTTTTTTTATTAAAAACAAAATCCACTTTTCACGCGACCAATAGTCTTATAATATGTCTCATTTCCGTTAATCATGCAAGTGTAACCGTACTTATTAATACGGCACCGATTGATTGAGATCTTGTTCTTAGATTTTTTTTATAAGAAAAGTATAAATTGCATCCTCTTGCTCTTATACTTTTCAAAATTAGATTTCTAAACCGACAAAAAAAAAAAAAATTCTCATTGGGGGACCCAGAGCGTGATAAAGTTTATAAAATGATAGGAAAAGAGATGACGTAATGATACTATAGAGGTGTTTACGTCATGAGTAATTCTACGGTACCCCAAAAAAAAGGGGGTACCGTACCTACTAGTAGGTAACCTGTTATACCAGGTTACTTTTTTCTCACATTTGACGGTTCCATGCTGACATTATGCAGTTCTAACATCACATGTGACAGTTCTTTTCTCACATTTGGTGGTTCCCTTACTTTTTTCTCACATTTGACGGTTCCATCCTCACATTGTGCAGTTCCAATATCACATGTGACAGTTCTTTTCTCACATTTGGTGGTTCCTTTACTTTTTTTTTTCACATCTGATGGTTCCATCCTCACATTGTGCGGTTCCAACATCACATATGACGGTTCTTTTGTCACATTGGGTGGTTTTCTTACTGTTTTTTTCACACTTAACGGTTCCATCCTCACATTGTATAGTTCTAACATCACATGTAACAGTTCTTTTCTCACATTTGGTAGTTCACTTACTTTTTTCTCACATTTGACGGTTCCATTCTCACATTGTGCAGTTTCAACATCACATGTGATAGTTCTTTTCTCACATTTGGTGGTTCCCTTACTTTTTTTTTCTCACATTTGACGGTTTCATTATCATATTATGTAGTTCCAACATCACATATAACAGTTCTTTTCTCACATTTAGTGGTTCCCTTACTTTTTCCTCACATTTGACGGTTTTATTTTCACATATGTCAGTTCTTTTGTCACATTATGTGGTTCCCTTATTTGTTTCTCACATTTGACGATTTCATTCTCATACTGTGCAGTTCCAACATTACATGTAATAGTTCTTTTCTCACGTTGGGTGGTTCCCTTACTTTTTTCTCACATTTGACGGTTACATCCTCACATTGTGTAATTCGAATATCACATTTGACAATTCTTTTGTCACATATAGTAGTTCCTTTATTTTTTTTTTCAAATTTGATGGTTCCATTGTTATATTAAGCAGTACCAACATCGCATCTGTTCTTTTTTTGTTACATGTGACAATTCTTTTGTCATATGTGACATTTTTTTTATCACATTTAGTGGTTTCCTTTATTTTTTTCTCACATTTGATGGTTCCCTTACTTTTTTTTTCTCACATTTGATGGTTTTATCCTCACATTGTGCAGTTCTTTTGTCATATGTGACATTTTTTTTATCACATTTGGTGGTTCCCTTATTTTTTTCTCACATTTGATGGTTCTAACTTCACATTGTGCAGTTCCAATATCATATATGACAGTTCTTTTCTCACATTTGATGGTTCCCTTACTTTTTTTTTTTTCACATTTGATGGTTTTATCCTCACATTGTGCAGTTTCAAAATCACATGTGAACGTTTTTTTCTCACATTTGGTGGTTCCCTTACTTTTTTTCTCACATTTGATGATTTCATTGTTTTATTAAGTAGTACCAACATCGCATCTATCTCTATTTTTGTCACATTTAGGATTTTTTTATCATTACATTGGGCAATACCCACATTACTTATGACCGTACTTTTGTCACATTTAGTGGTATCCTATTTTTTTCCTTACAATTTACAGTTCAATCATCACAATAAGCACTACCAATATCACATCTGACCATAATTTTACATTTAGGCTTATCACTGAGGTAACTTTTTTACTTACTAATAACCGTTCATGACAATAGTAATTTTTTTAAAGTTATTAAAAAATTTAGATCTAAAATCGAAAAAAAAAAAAAAAAAAAAAAAAAAAAAAAAAAAAAAAAAGCATCCCATGAAATTAGCCCAACCATAATAATTACTCTTGTTCACAAAAAAAAAAAAAAAAAAAAAAAAAAAAAAAAAAAAAAAAATCAACTGGAATTATCTTGGCTTTTTCCACAAATATTTGAATATACCAATTAATTTCCTACGTATCTCCCTTGGTAGCTTCCATTACATTCAGGGGCACACCTCCCTACAAAATAACATAGTTGAGGTAATTTTCTTGATGTTTATATTTTTATTATTTATATATGATGGTGAACCAAAAATTAGACTATCTCCAATTCGTCCATAGTGTTGTTCAAGAACAGAAAGGTCATCCAAGTGCAAGAAGGTCGTTCAGCATTGAGTCACCTAGACGACCACCAAACACTTAGAAATTTTTGGAGTAAATCTATATCCAAAAGCTTATGATTTAGACCACGTTCTACTATTTTGAAGTAGGAGCAAAATTCTTATACATTGCTCTAACTTGTCACTAAGTTCTTAACTTTTGATGGCAGTTGTAGAAATTAAGTCTGAACCTTCTAACTTCCATCCACGTTGAGGAAGTTATTAAACAAGTAACCACTCCAAAGCTCACTATAAAAGGACTCAGCCATATGAAATCAAAGTAAGTTTTTCACCACTTATAGAGTTGAAATTCCTAATTTCAAGAGAGAAAACTAACTTAAGCATCGGAAGGTTCTTGGCCAGTTCATCCCAGTCACCTTTGATCTTGTGCTTCTTTCATTAGATCCATGTGTGCAGAAGTGTTAAATGACTGTGTCTGACACGAGTATAACCACCCCAACTAAAGTATCTATGTAGTTTTTTTTCATAAAATTATTATTATATTTAGATCCATCTAAAACAAAATAAACATCCCAAAAAATTTCCACAATAACAAAAATTACCAATAGAAAAGTTAAAAACAATTAAGCACAATTGTCCGATTTTACCAAAAACGAACAACCCAGTCATTTTTTAAAAAATTATCAAAATAATTTTGCCATTGAGAGTTTAGCATATCAACCACAATGATAAGTGTGAGCTTCATTTGAGTCAGCAGAGCCTTCACTAGCTAAGTCTGAGACAGCCCTAATAGCAATGAAATGTTTTCGTTGTTGAAAACTTATCGGTGCCACAAAGCACTTATCTCTCTCTCTCTCTCTCTCTATGGGTTTCGCAAAATTTATAGAAACTCATCATTCTAAAGTCATTTGGTATTTGTTCCTATAAAATATTGGAATGTGTAATTTGAACATAATTGGCTATTAAAATGTCAATTTTCATCTCTATACTTTGTTCGAATCAGCATGGTAGCAAGTCGGTATATTTTTTGCTAAGCAACTCTGGTTCAAATCCTTCATGCCTGCAATTTTATTTTATTTTTAATTTTCAATTTTGGTCCATAAGCTGAAAAGCCCACAAGATCCTACGCCCAAGAAAAACCTTGTTCATCCTAAATCTTCTTTCCTTCAATGTTGGTGATAACAATCACCGATTTTCCTCTCTTTCTCTGCCCTTTTGTTCGAAGTCTCCATCGTTTCTCGTCACTAAAAATCTCAGTATAGCTCATCCTTATTCTTTAGTTTTCCATCTGGGGTTTTTGTTGATTGGCTTTTGTATTGCTGAATTGTTATTAATCTTTTTTTTTTTGTTTTCCTTTAGGTTTCGCTGGGCTAGGGATAGACACAGGTGGGCCCCAGCCCCTCTAGCCCAATATATATTTTTTTTAAGTAGGTTAATTTAAAAAAAAAAAAAAAGACTTGGGCCCCCCTTACAAAAAGCTTAGGCCCCCTTTGAAATTGTAACCCAACCAGCCAGCCCACATGTGGAAAAAAAAAAATTTAAGTAGGTTAATTTTTTTTAAAAAAAAAAGATTTGGGCCCCTTTCAAAAAGCTTGAGCCCCTTTTGAAATTATAACCCAAACGGCCCGCCTATATGTAGGTTAATCTATATATATATATATATATATAAAACCGAAGTTTTTGAAACCTCTACAAATTTCCACGTCAGCACAATGTAAGCTTTTGAAACCTCTACAAATTTCCACGTTAGCACAATGTTAAAAAAAAATAATAAAACAAAAAAAATAAAAAAACAAAACCAAAAAAAATAAAAATAAAAACAAACAGGCACCACCATGTTAAACAGTGCACCACCATGTTTAATAAAACAAAAAAAACAAAAAAATACCAAAACCAAAAAAAAAAAAAAAACAAACAGCTCAGTATTAAACAAAAAAAATTCCCGATGCTCTTTCCCATTCCCTTTCCCACCATCGACCATCGATCATCTGGCTTTCCCAATCCTCTGCCTTTCCCATCGCATCCGATATCTCCTTCTGAATCTCATCACGTACTTATCAACTCCTCCTGAATCTCAAAAGACTTAGAAGGAAATGCATGTTAGCCTGAAAGTAGTGTATGTCCCCATTTTTTTTTTTTAATTAACATTTTTCAAAAATAAACATTAAATATTAACTAAAGTACAAAATGGAGTAGTTAACAGTAAAACTAACAGATTATCAATGGAGAACTTAAGTGAGAATGAATGAAATTTAGGGAACTAAAATAACAAAGTCTAAACTTAGGTTAAGTTTGGATTGCACTGAAATTATTTTTTTTCCTGTGTTTGGTGTTTTTATGTGGATTTTGTATACAGTTCATAGGACCCATAAGTACGAATTTAAGCAAATTTAACTCTAAAACTGAATCTCACGATACTATTTACATATTTAAAAATTATTTCATTACAGTATTTTTAGTTTTCAATTTTCAACCATAAATTGTATTTAAATAAAACCTTAAAGAACTAAAATAAAAAATAATAAAAGTTAAAAGTGTAAATTTTGCATTTTGACAATAAAAAAAAAAAAAAAAAAGTGGCAAAGCAAAAAAACTGCCACACCACCTTCACACTCAAAGAATCCAATTTTAGGTCGCTACATTCATCAAAGCTTCAACTCAAAGTCACAGAATCCCAGAACCTCTCCCTCAAAAAATGGCTTCTCTTCTAACGAGCTCCCAAGCCCTCCTCCTCCTCACCCCTCCATCCTCAAACCCCAAACCCTTTTCTCTCAAACCCCTCTCCCTCTCTCTGCGCAGACCCACCTCCACCTTTGTCTGCGCTTCCTCTACTATCCCTTCTCCACAAACCCCATCTCACCCCAACACCACTCTCACTGCCACCACCATATCCACCATAGCCTCCATAGCCATTTCCTTCTCCACACGTCTCCTCCTCCCAAAACAATCCAACTTTTCTGCTCAAACATCAAATCCGGGTACCCATGAACAACCAAATTATAATTATCATACTTAGAAAGTGGAATCTCGAAAACCATATCTGTAAAAAGCGCATCACTATCCATCCACCAAATCCACTCCACCTCAGGATGAGACAACATTAACCGTCGAAGCAACGGCAATTTAGCCCAATACCCAGCTAATTCCTTATCCAAATGAGCCAAATTATAAACAATCTCAATCCCATGAAGTCTACAATAGTCAATCTTATTCTTAATAGCTTTCAACAAGTAATGGTCACCAATTGGGTTATCACAAGGTTTAGGAGGAGACCCAGTAACGAGCAAGATACGAGGCTTACCGTTAATTTGGTTAGGGAACTCAGGGTTTTGATCCAACCAGGTTTTGCGGTCTTGGTCCCAGGTAGAGATCTTGGGTCCGAGAGCGAAGGTGTCGTTTACGCTGAAGAAGGATTCGGGTTCGTTGACCGGGTCAGATGGGTCGGAGTTGGACCGGATCTCGGTGAGGATGCGGTTGGTTTCTTCGATGATGTTCTGGTTCATTGCGTCATCGCCAGAGGAGCCGAGGTTGCCGATGCCGATGGTGCCACGGAGTACGAGGATGGTGACGAAACCACATAGGATAGTGATCTTTATGTTGTTGAAGGTCTTGTGGAGCTGTCTGCCACGTGGCAACAGTGTACTACTGCGCCCTCTTCCTCCGTTCGCGGTGGGTCTCATCCAGCCCAGCACAGCCCCATTTGCAATGGGCTGGGTCGGTTGTATATTGGTCGGCAATACAACCGACCTAGCCCATCAAGACCGGCCTAAAGGTATTTTTTTGTTTTGAATTTTTGTTTATATATATATTTTTTTTTTGAATCCGAACTCTATCACTATTAGGACTCTATAACTATATATATAAACCTTTCGCGATGGGTTTTTCTTTTTTTTTTTTTCACGGCTGCTCAATTTCTAGGTTTATTACTATTGTCTTTCTCTTCATTCTTTTCCTCCATTCGAATCAGAGTTAAAGGTATGGTATTTCTTTGCCTATGTGATAACCCCAGCCTATTTTTAGTGTGGATTTGTTAACTTTTTTTTGAATTTTAGTTATATGTTTTTGTGTGGAAACTGAGCTATTGGTCAATTTGAATTGTTTTTGTGTTTTTTGAATTTTAGTTAAATGTTTCTGTGTCTAGAAACCGAGCTATTGGTCAATTTGAATGGTTTTTGTGTGGAAACTGAGCTATGATTTATTTTTTACCCCAGCCTATTTTGTATTCTAGAGTTGATTGAATTGTAGTTTTTGTCCTTCCTGATAATCTTAGCGAAATTGGTGTGGAGTACGTTGAGGTTGCTATATATATATATATGTTTTGTTCTTCTTTGGTATATTTTGTTGTTAGAAGTATGGCTTAGATTATGTGTGGCTTATATGTAAAATTTGTATATTGAGCTTAAGATCAGTGAATGAGAGTGAGAGATTTTTTTTTTTTTTTTTTTTTGTGTGTGTGTTTAATATAATTTTTTGGAATAGGTTACTTGATCTGAAGATGATAAGCTATATTCATGATGTCATAAAAATCAATGTTGTGGAAAATGTCGAGAATGTTCATGTCAAGTCATTAGTTTTTTACAAATAAATACTTAATTTGGATGAGAGTGGAAAATACTATATGCTTTAGAGGCCAAATATATACTATAGCAAAATTTAAATTACAATATGTATAAAGTTCAGTAACAAAGATCTTTATTTATTTCTAATGCATGAATGTAAATCTATTTCTTGGGCATGAGAGAACGGCTTTTTGTGTTTAATTTAATAAGTTGGAATAGATTATTTGATTTATAGACGAGATATAGTCATGCTTGATTTTATTTTTATTTTAAAAATACACACATGATTTGAAAAACATGTTATTGCCATTTATTTATGCTATTTGTTTTATATACTTACTACTTTGCAGTCACTGCTGTTTGCTGCAGGCTTGCGACCCACACCTGCACAAGCAACTGCTGTAAGTTGGGTAAGTTCTCATTGTGTTTGTCAATTATTTTTATTTTTTGGTTGGCTGTATATATGTGTACAGTTTTAATATGTTGCATATTTATTGGTAATACAATTTGTATTTTATCAAATAATTACATCTTTATGTTTTTTTAATTCTGAAGTTAGTATGTGAATGCTATATTTTTCTTCAATTTTTCCCCTTTCTATAACATCTAACTATTAATTTGTAATATATGTTTTTGTCTATCCACATGAAGTCTTCTTCTGCTACATTGAATATTCATCTGAAAATATAGAGAGGTCCTTAAGAGTTTTACTGTCAATATGGTTTGGTAGTTTATGTATGCCAATATTTTCTCCTCCCTTTTTATGCTTTCATGATTTTCTTTTTTGTGCATGTTGTGGTGGGGGGCTGTCTAATTCTTTTAATCCTTCGCTTCAATGAATGTTGCAATGTAACATTGCCCATTGCAAGAGCAGAACCTCCTAAGCCTGAGACACTGTCTGCTTGATAATCTTCACCATTGTTGGTTGGTGTAGATCTACCCTGCCCATCCTTGTTCGTAGATCTACATTGTCTGCTGATTTATCAACAGACTGAAAATTAGGACATGCAGGCCCCAGGATTTTCACATCATTAGCTGTACACATGCTAGCTCTTTCTTGTTGAATTTTCTTAAAAGCCTCAAGAGATGAAGACAGTATCTCTGCTTTGTGTGGTGAAGTTGTCATTCTTCGCACCTGCACTCAACAATAAGATACTAACCCTTTTGCATTATGAGAATGAATAGAATAACACATCTATCAATTACCTTTTCGAGTCCCATCCAATATAGTCATAGATCAACACCGTTAAACTTTTGTTGTGTTTGAAGTGGATTGTTCATATATATATATATATATATATGTATGTAAATTGTCGTTACTCTGATAGACATTTATGACAGCTGCATTTCACTCGAGTGATTCCGAAACAGTGATTTAGTTAAGGTTTGGATCATCGAAGGTTAAGTGATTTATGTGTCACTTATTATACCATGTCCCCAGTAAATCTGTAATATAAAAATACCTCTATTACAAGCTGACAACCTGTAAGGATTATATGAAATATCTAAAAAAAAGTAAGGCAGTCATATTAACCCTTAAAGTTTTAGGTGCTTTCACTTCACATAGTAAGTGCATGAATTTAGTACAAAATGGAGGGCTGCAAGGATTTAAAATAATTTCCAAACGGGCTAAGCAAAATATTTTCTAAAAAGAAACAATGCTATCTTGTGTCCACATCACACAAATTTTATGTTTAGTTTCAAAATTCACCTATGATTTGATGACAAATTTAGTTTCAAAATTTTATGTTTAGTTTCAAAATTCACCTTATGTCTAGTTTCAAAATTCAACAGTGAGATGTATTTACTTTTTAATGCATGTTATTGCTTACCTTGTTTTTTTTTTTTTTTTTTTTTTTTTTATGGGTGCTATATTACGATAGGAGTATGGGGAGAGTGAAGAACATTGAAGAGCAAGATGCCATTGAAGAGCAAGATGCTCTCCAAGTTAGGCCCCCGAAAAGACCACTTGGAGCATTTATAATTTATTAGTAAGATTCATGCAATTCAGTATATATTCACTTGTTTTATTTATCCTAATGTTATATTCAAGAAAGTGAGTTTTGTTCAATTTGGATTTTTAGTAAAAAGCAATTAGAAATGATGAAAGCTGAAGGCATAGTCAAGATAAGCAAAGCTGTAAGTTGAATAATACTTATATTTTTTTAGGTAATTATCGTTGTTTAGTTCACATATTCATGGACATCATATTTGAGTATGAAAATCTAAAATTATAGGTTAAGGATGAGATTACAAAAAAGTGGAATAATCTTGATGAAGACTCTAAATTAGAGTATAGGAGGGAAGCACGTGAGAATTGTGAAAATTATGCAAATTTAAAACATAATATTCCTTGCAAACCACGTAAAGTAAGTATTTACTTATGAAACTTTTAGAATGCATCACTATGTATTAAATTTCGTTATAAAATTCTTTTTATTCATTTTATAATGCAGGTTTCATTAGATACTCGGTGTACCCTTGGTCGCGTTCGTTCGATGGTTAACAAATTGAATCTAAGACAAAAATCTGTCATTCAAGAATTAGGGTTTGGTAGTTTGTTGGATTTAAAGTTTCTAAATTTGGATAGAGATTTATGCAAATGGTTAATTGATCATTTCGACCAAAATTCATGTGCATTGGATATTTGTGGTAAGAGGTTACCGATTTCCACTGAAGATGTAGAATATATTTTAGGAATAAAATCAACTGGGGTTGATATATCTATTGTTGGGAACGCAGAAGAGATAAATCATATGTGCCAACAATATGGATTAAATGTGGATGGGGATATACCAATTAAGCTCTTAGAGGATGAGTTGAATAAAATAGAAACATCTGGAAATGAATTCGTGAGTTATTTTTTGCTGTTTATAGTGGGTACTCTATTATGTCCCACTACAAAATCTTATGTGAAACGGTCTTTTGTTTTAATTTGCCGTAATGTTGAAGAGATTAGAAACTTAAATTGGGCGAAGTTCATGCTAGATTTTCTCATTCAAGGTGTACGCAAACACAAAGACAATAATCTTGTAGCAGTTGATGGTTGCGTGTTGTTATTAATGGTAATATGTAGTAAAGAGTTACATTCAAGAATACAATTTTGTTTCTGAAATTTCTATGAATCTTGATTATAGTTTTATAAACATTTGATACCTTTGCAGTTGTTTTATTTTGAACATGTTAACGTTGAAATTGACATTGAACATGTTTCCAAACGACTTCGACCACGTATTTGTTTTTGGGGAAAAGAGGAAGTTAAGCAAAGGATGCTGAAATTACATTCAATTGGAGGTTTTGATAGTCCTAAGGTAACAATTGATTTTTTATAATGTTTGAATACTTATTATTCTATTAAATATAGTGCTTATTTGAATTTTTACCATATGTAGTTGACATTATTTATTTTATGTTTATCATAGTTAGTAGTAACACAAATGGAGGGTGGATATGAGACTGCCAATATTTCATTGGAAAAGCAATATAGTAATCAGTCTCATGCTATGCCATGTAGGGATGAACACAAGCCAAATATGGTATCGTTTCCACCCAATAAATTTTATGACTTTGATGATATTTTGATAATAGACATGTTTTTATGATTGTTCTCATAAATTAATTCACAGGATTCTGATGATGCAACTCGTAGATTTGAGCAATCATTAACAAATATTAGAGATGATATGTTAGTTTTGCATAACACCGTGAATGTCATTGCAAAAAATATGGAAACATTTAAGAAAGATATTGTTTTGGAGTTGAAGAATGTCATTGCAAACAATATGAAAACATTTAAGAATGAGATTGTTTTGGAGTTAAAGAATGTCTTTGCAAACAATATGGAAACATTTAAGAATGATATTTGTTTGGAGTTAAAGAATGTAGCAAAAAGGGAACGTATTAGACATGCCATTGATTTGGACTTAAATGATATTGTAGAAGACCTTAAAAATGAGACAAAGGGGCTGCCTAAGAAAGAGTCTACATCTAAGAAAGAGTCTATATCTCCAGTTCAAGACAAAACGCACCAAGATGATACATCCAAACCTATTTGTTTGGAATTAAAGAATGTAGCAAAAAGGGAACATATTGGACATACCATTGATTTGGACCTAAATGATATTGTAGAAGAGCTCAAAAATGAAACAAAGGTGCTGCCTAAGAAAGAGTCTACATCTCCAGTCCAAGACCAAATGGACCAAGATGATACAGTTCATGTTAAAAAAGAATCTAAGAAAAAGTCTACGTCTCTAGTTCAAGACAAAATGGACCAAGATGATATAGTACCCATTAAAGAGAATTTAAGACGGTGTCACCATCTCCAATACAAGACACAATAGAGAATGACTGCAATGTTGACATGGTTGGGCTAAGAAAATCCATACAAAAACCTAGTAGCAAAACAGTCCTATCTCGTAATGTGGTAAGCAATATAGTACTTGCTAGTTAATTATTTTAAAATTGTTTAGAATTTTTATTAGCTACACAATTTTTTAATTTTGTTTATTTGTTATATGTTGTGCAGGATGTGGATATGCTACAATTAACTTTTCCACATAACAATAGAATTATTCCATCATGTGTTACACATTCTGCCAAGAATAAAGTCACCAAGTCTCTAAAACGTAGCCCAATTGTCACCTCCCAAGTTATAGTTCCGAATTTGAAAAAGAGGAAAAAAATCGAAGATATGTCCCAGGTGAATTCTTTAATGTGTACATTAATAAATTAGGGTGTGAATACAACATATTTTCCTATGTTAATTATTATATACTATATTGTTTTAGAAATCTGGATTGGTTGATGAGGAGAGTATCAATGAGTTCGCACCATTTACTGAATTGGAGAAGATCATATGCAATTATATTTTCAATAAAAATCTAGATGGGAGGTTTGTTATTTTTGTTTATATATAGAAATTAATATTAATGCATTTTTTGAATAAGATCTAACTAAATAATATGTCAATGAATAATGTTCAGTGAAGTTCTTGCTAACATGAAATATGAGTATAGTGATCGTGCGGCTTTTTTTTTCATTACTCCCTAACCAATGGATAAGCAGTCAGGTTAGTTTATGAAATTAAAGTAGAAAAATATAATATTAATTTTGTTTATTTATTCACTAATTGTAACAATAATATTTTATGCTAGATTATTAACTTGACCATTTGCATGATAACTTTGGAAGAGAAAAAGTATGGAGAACTATATGCGTGGCATTTGCCAACACATTTCTCGGTAAGTTTGCTTTATTATTTTTGGTTGTGTGTATAGTATTTAATTAACACATTACTTTTCATTTTTTAATATATGTTTCAGGTTGTGCGTATAGTATTTAATTCCTTAGTTATTTATATATATATATATATATATATATATATATGTGTGTGTGTGTGTGTGTGTGTGTGTTTGTGTTTGTAGCAAAAAATGATTGAAGAAGATGGTAATCCCACACTAGAATGGTTTAAAAGGACATATAGGGACGATGACAAGTATATGTCAAGATTGGGGTGTTGTGAACAGGTAAATTTACTCAACACACTTGTGTAGTTTAAATTGACACATGCTAATACATTGCTTGTTTGTACTTGTAGATTTATATCCCTATGAATGACAATAACAGTCACTGGTACTTATGTGTCATTGACTTTAGTTCAAAAAAAAAATGTATACATATATTGGACTCTTTGCCAAGCACAACTAGGCAAGACATTCGAATAAAAAACGTGCAAATAGTGGTACTGTTTCTTTTTCTATTGATTTCAATAATAATTTTGATATGTGGTTTAGTTAAATTTTTTACTTAATAATTGCTTATAATCTCACTTTGCAATAGGTAAAAGGCCTCGATAAGTTATTGAGTTATCTAGAGAAAGACAGCTATACTAATAGTATTACTAAATTTCCATTGAAATCACCCACGTTGGATCCTATACAAAGTAATGGGTACGTACTAAATTGTAGATTTGCACATACGGATAACTATTGTGTAAAGTTTTAGGTTTTTTAAATTTTAACTGTTTTTATATTTCAGGTATGATTGCGGTATGTATGTTATTAAGCACATGCATACAAAAATTTTCAAACAGAATATAACCTTGATGGTAATATATTTATTGGAAGTATATTTTACAGTTTTTGCATAATTTGTTTAAGCTTTTTATTCATCAACAATGTCTACTTTTTTCAGGAGAGCTGGTCAAAACGTATTCGATACAAGTTGGCATCAAATCTAGTGCTTTCAATGGAAAATGAACAACGTTCAAAAATAATAGAAAATGCTAGAAATACTCCACTACAAGATATTTTCCGGTCATTGGAATGACAGTAATTTGTATAATTTGATAACTGAATTTTTTGGAAAATACTGCAATTTAGTGAATTTTATTTTTAATTGAAAGAGAGATTGAATTTCGTGAGTTGCACTACCCTTGTTTATGTGAGTTGCACTGCATGATTTTAGATATCAAATGTGGGGGTTTCACATTTCCAAAGAATCTTGTATGATTCCTAATTAAAACACATGTTTACATTCCAAGACATCACATTTCCATAGATTATATTTAGTATGCCAAAAGACAGTAGCTTCCCGAGTTAAGAATACTAAAGCATCTCCCCTCAAAAAAAAAAAAAAAAAAGAATACTAAAGCATCTTAACCCCATAATTACAGACCTTTAAAATGAAGATGGCCGATATTATTATAGGGTGATTCTTTGTTGTTATGACCATTATTTTCAATACATATATTTAGTTCATTAATTCAACAGTGGAAAATCCTTTTTTTTTTTAATTGATATATATATAATTCAATAGACGAAGGAAAAGAAAATTTTAAACCTCCAAAGTGCCAAAACATTTTTGTTGGAAACAATAAAATATAACAATTGAATTATAAGAATTTTGGCATATTTATATCCTAAATTCCTAAT
Organism: Quercus rubra; assembly: GCA_035136125.1. Lineage (NCBI taxonomy): Eukaryota > Viridiplantae > Streptophyta > Magnoliopsida > Fagales > Fagaceae > Quercus > Quercus rubra. The sequence continues at coordinate 89,541,846 of CM068731.1, read as the reverse complement.
ATGATGATAACAAAGTCTGTCAATTGAACCAACTGAGAGTCACGTCTAAAATCATAAATAATAGTGGTGGACCGATGGACTCACACAAATGTCTTACGAGGGCCTTCTCACAGGAATGTGGGTGCTTATTTAAATTTCATATATACCTCACGAGGTATGAATATGATTTAGCTGGAAACAAATCGGCTGTGACTACTACCATTGGATGGATTTCTTACCATGACCGTGAAGCCACCTCTTTTTCTCCTTTAGTGACCGATGGACATTATTAGAGAGAGAGAGAGAGGCAATATAGTAGAGATTTGATTGGACCATGAGAATAAAGAAAAGGCAATCACTGAAAATATGGAAATTCTACAAAATAAAGTAAACGATAGTTTCTCAAATCGTCCTCTCTGTTCTCAATTTCTCATACATTGCAGAAATTTACAAAATTCTGTTTTCGAGGCGAAAAAGCTAGAGAAAACCACAACTCACAAGAAGAAAATAATACAAAATATCACCACATAGAAACAATAAGAGAGAACATTTTTCTGCTTCGTAGTATCTGTACGGAACTAATTGTGAAGAAACTAGTATCAGACAATATCTTGAAGGCAATCATAGAAGTGAGAGATCCTAATCTTCTCTTTGCCAGCATATATTGCCTCAGAATCTCCACCTTGTTCACCCTGGGCTGCCATCTCAATCAACATATAAAGCTTCTTGATAGGCATCTATGAGGAGAAATTGAACAGAGAAAGAAGCAAGAAGTGAGTGATCATAATAATAAGTTCCTTTCCATGCTACTAATTTCTTCAGTAACAAACCATGCAAAAGAAAAGACAGTTGACAATATCCAAGGTTCAGAATATTTACTCTTCAGTTAGTATGGTTCTATCATGACTTACACAAGTCAACTTCATGTAAACAAGTACAAGCACAAATGATGGATTAAACTAGTTACTGTAAAGTTTCCAGGGAAAGTATAAGATTTCATGAGATGGGAAAATTTTCTTTTTTGTTTCTCTTAATCCATTCTTTTGATTGGTAAAGGCAGAGTTTATGAGAGACATGTGTTGCAAAAATATAAATTAAAATGACCCAAGGAATATTATAAAAGACTGATCAAGTATAAGCTTACATCATTCAGGGACTCTGCAGCTGTATCGATGTCTTCTTTAGCAAAAACATTCAGCTGTTCTAGCACCTGAGATGAAAAAGAGTAGATTAAAATACAATGAACTTAGAAGCTAAATGTTTGTTATAATATAAATTTCCTTTCAGCATTCATGAAATACATGTAATGAAATGAACTTGAGGGTCTTAACATTCATCCAGACTCCAAAAGACTACCAAGCAAGGAAGGAATCGAAACAATGACATCCACAAACCATTTGATCAGTCCAAACATCTGTTTAGCAGAGAAATTATCGGAGTCTTTACTGGAATTAACTCCCTACTTTCCCAGCATTGTAAATCATGAATCAATTCTTACCAACCTCCAATTAGAAAAGAAGGCTAAATTATTCCCACTTAAAAGTTTAAAATATGATATGCAAAATTTTCAATTCCAGCCCTGCATTCACGATAATCCATGCAGCATTTCCTAGATTATATTTAATACTTTAAATCATATAGGCCAGAATATACAAAGGGTAATTTGACCATTTCAGCCTAAGAAGTGTACTATTACCACACCATCCATCCTCGTGTCCAATTTAGCAAGTGCACAACTACTAGACAAAAATCAGTAAATATCAGGCTCTTAAAGAAATTACATAAACCCCAATGACACTATTCTTTAGCTCCTTTTGTTTAATTTACTTGCATTGATGGAAATTGATGCTAACCAGAAAAACAAGAATACCACAACTACCCATATTTCTGAGACAAGAACAGAAGTACATAACACAACAAAAATATTTTACCTTCTTAGCATCACTTGTCTTCAATGTAGGAACATTGTAAGCGACAGAGAAATTATCACAAAAACCAATAGAATCTAAGAAGCCCACTTCACTTGTTGTCCCTATGACCATAAGTTTTTTCCCCTGACAACAAAGCACACAAAATGAACTAGGAATGAGATCTTCAGGAAGGTCAGAAAATTAACAGTCATCAAGTCAGATATCACATAACTAGTACAGCTTCATTCAATTCACATCAGTGGATTTACCTGACAGATCACACATGCTCTCTCTTTGGATCTCATTCTCTCTCTTTCCAAACTCAATCCCCTCAATGTGCTTTAATACCAAACAGCTGTGTAGTATATTTTGCAGAAACCAATCACATAGTTTTTTTTTTTTTTTTTCCACCTACTAAGTTAAAATAAAACCATTCATCCACTAAAACATGGTATAAGAAAATCTCTAATTACCTGTAATTTCAATATAGTGACTAAGTCCACTAAGCAATCATATCATTGATAAATTAGTAATGAAAGAAAGAATTTACCATGTACCAGTCAAGTCATATGGTGACAAAAATCAGGGACTGTAAGACAACATGAAACTATATGTAAACTAAGGGAACAAACTGATGCATATGAGTTTACTTCGATTATGGCAGAACACTTATAGATGCCAACCTATCAACCACCAGCACCTTTGAACCCATTAAGCCATTCTGATAAAATAAATTTAAAAAAAAAAGCAAGAAATACAAAGTAATCACCTGAGACTGAATTTTCCTTTTTAACTCATTGATATAATCATCAGATATGCACTGCTCTGAAGACATTGATGATTTATCAACTGAGGACAAACGCTGCTCAAGGATATTCACTTTTTCATGCAATTCCTTGTTTTCTGAACACTACCAATAACCAAATAATTAAGTTTTGCTAGAACTTCATACAAAAAGGAAAAAGAGTCGGCATGATCAACACATCTATTGACTTAAGTGGCTAGCAGCATCTCCAAGCAAAGGAAGATAAAGCCGCAATAGATTAGGATGAAAAGAAAACAAATTGACTTTTTTCAAAGAATAAAGAAAACAGGAAGTGGAATTCTGACCTTATTCTGCAGCTGTTCCTGGAGTATTCGATTGTCTGCTGATTTGATCTGCAGTAACAATCACAAATTATTTCAATCAAATGATAAGATAGAAATATCTTGCTTCATGATATTCCACTCATTCCATCAGATTGTTTCATATGAATGGAAAATTGAAACACTTGAGTTATAACAAGTTCAGGGATTGAAACAACACTCCCCAAACATCCTATATGTGGCATAAATACTAACCTCCAGCTCAAAACCCTTCTCATTACACTGGGTCATCAATCTCATAAGCGTCTGTCACAACACAAAGAATTACATACAATTAATTATCTCTTAGCAATGATAAATTAACTGAGATACCACGTACAATAAAAGAGCATTTGAGAGGAAAGTAATGACCAGAAGGATGAAGCTTGTTTGATATGTAGCTTAGCTGATAGAGCTTGTTTGCCACCTGCCCATCACAAACAAATGAAAAATTGGGACTTCACCAAAAAGTCTACTAAAGGACTTGTCAGAAGCTGGAAAAGAGTCCAGCAGAGATTTGGCCTACATTGAAATAGGGTAAATGCATCTCAGTTCACACACAAATGGAAAAGAACAAGAATACATTGAGAATAAGTTGGTGAACCAGCTAAAAAATGCACCTACCACTGCCAAGAGGAGCTTTTCATATACAACAGCAGCAACTGAAGAGAACCATGTTTCAAAGCACACAAAACACTATCACACAACACATGTTTTAAAGCAGGCATCTCTCAGTCTTAAAAGAATTACTACACTATTCCAAAAAAGAACCAGTGATAACAAGATGAACTTAATACCAACTCCAATCCAGTAATTTTATTCCAAAACTAACAATGTGATAACAATAACCAAAAATGAAGTTTAACCAAAAATGCTAATAGCAGAAAAAAAAATTTCATATGTTGTCTAGTAAATATCCCAATAACATTTCACTATTAAAGAAAATTATAATAATTTGTTTCCAAATCAGGTGAGCCAACAGCTAGATGTTCCATGGATTCAGGGACGTTGTCACCATCAACATGTTCACCTTGTTGAATATGTGAAGATGGACATGTGCGCCTTGTGTGTCCAACATCTTTACAACTGCTGCATCGCCTAACTTTCACATGGCTGTGGCTATTGCTTGTGCTACCATGGTCGCCTTTGGTCTTGACAATAGCTGGATCACGAACATTTAAGTTTGCTTTGTTGGACGCAGTGCATATCCCATCTTCAATAGCTTCTTTACTTGAATTATAAAGTTCTTCCATGCGGCGTGTCAACCTTGCTATTTCAACCTTCAATTCTTCGAAGCCTTGTGTTGTTCTTGAACCAAAGTAACACATCTTACTACAACTGGCAGACAATGCCCTATACCGTGCCATTCGTATGATATCAGGAGACATTTGGGATTCAAGTTTGCAAGGCAGGTCAGATTTTGCTGTTTTCAGCCATCTGGTCATTATACACGTTGGTGGAATCTGTTTCAAATGTTCAACCTTCATAATAGCAAATAGGTGCCCACAAGGATATCCATACGACTCGAATAGCAAACAAGAGCACTTCATAGATTGATTAACTTGACAATACACAACCTCCCATCTTGAGTCAGAGGATGCATACTGAGATAAAGTGTACGTACGATAACCTTCCTTATCTATGTAGTAAAGCACAATGTATTTTTGTTCATTCAATAATTCTTCTTGCACCATACTAAATATCTCCCTTGTGAATATAGTAGCAGCATGTTTCTCTATTTCAGCTAACCCAGTAATAAGAATAGGTTCAGTATAATTTAAAGAAAAATCTGCCCCCATCTCATTGTGTCTAATACGTGAAAGTGCTCTATCAACTTGCTGGAACAACTCATAAAGCCTAGTCTTCCTATCCAAAAATCTATTCAAAAATGCATTCATGGCTTCACAACGTTGTGTACTCCTGCACCCAGAAAAAAAATGACCTCTCATGTAAGCTTCAGCCCATTTCATTTTTTTAGCATACATTTCAAGCAACCATTCATGGTTATGTAAATTGTGATTGTCGACCATTTTCTTCCACATGTCTTCAAATCCATCTGGTGTAACATATCGTACCATACACCTAATAAAACTTTCATACACTTCCTTATCATGTAGATTTGCAAAAGCATTCCTTTCAAGATGCCACACACATAAACGATGTCTAGACTTTGGAAAAACCGTTTTAATAGCTTTACTCATTGCTTTGTCCCCATCTGTTACGACTGAAATAGGAGTCTTATTGTTCATTGCTACAAGCATATTTTGCAACACCCAGGTATATGTATCGACGGTCTCATCAACCAATAGTCCAAAACCAAATACTATAGTCTGCCGGTGGTGGTTGACTCCTACCAATATAACAAGGGGTTTTTTGTATACATTCGTCTTATATGTTGTATCAAATGCGACTACATCTCCAAAACATGCATAGTCTAAGCGACTTTGAGAATCTGTCCAAAACAGATTAGCCAAACGGCTTTCTTCATCAACAGTGTATTTTAAAAAAAATGAGGAGTCCATGTCTGCTTTTGCTTGCAAATATGCCAAAGCACATTCAGCATCACCATCTTGCGTACTGCTGTTGCGAATTTCAGCTAGATAATTGTAGAGGTCTTTTGAAGTGAACCCTACATTCTCATATCCTCCAGCTTGTTGGATCATATGATCCATGATTTGATTTGCTTTGACCCCAACACCATGCATTGCTATAATTTGAGCCTTATCGGAATCCTTAATAGTCCTATGCGAACGGAGAAATTGAGTCTCGAATTGCAGAACTAAGTCATGATTATGCTCCCTTTTAAACTCTCCTACCACCCATTCACCTGACTTTCGTTCAAACCTAATACGAAAAGCGGCCTTGCAACCACTTCTTGTTATTGGTCTCTCACGCATGCAATTTAAATTGGCCTCATTTTTCCTAATTCGCAATCCTTCTTCTAGAGGTCACAATGTTATTTTTATTACGTTTTATCTCATCTTTGCGAATACTAAACCCAACCAACTTTGCATACGTGTTATAAAACTCTCCACCATCATCTAGAGAACTAAATTTCAAACTACTTATTTGGGCATCAGTCAATTGATCTATTCCTTTTTCGAGGACTGTGCTCCAATGTTTTTCCACATCATTGAAATCAGCCTTCCCTTCGTTCTCCGTATCATGATCCATGTGGACCAATATATTATTCCTAAACAAAGAAGATGTACAATGTTCAATAAATAATAATAAAAAAAAACAGAAAGAAATAAAAAGGACCAATATATTATTCCTGTATCATGATCCACTGTTCTGAATTTCCACTATTTTTTTTGTGTGACAATTTACTATGTTATATGATTTATATTTGTCTTTTGTCTTTTATCTTTTGTCTATGTATCTTTGCCTTTATCTTTTGTCTTTTGTCTTTTGTCTTTTATCTTTTATCTAAACCCTAAACCCAGTCACCCAAACAAAAGTTGAATCAGTTTTCCTTTTGCTGTGAGTCTGTAACTTATCCCTATTTTATTGCCCAACTACCGCACAACAAACATTCAAACACTAATATTTTCTCTAATATCTAGAGACTCTACTCTCTCTCTTATCTATATAATATAGTTGCATAGTTGTACAGAGTCACAATTCACAAAGACAAACACAGACTCATCAATAAGATAGTCACAGAGCCAAAAAAAAATAATAATAACACAAGCACAGATTCCTCATAAATAAAAACGCCAAACATAAGAAGCACAGATTCTAACATTTTAAACGATAGATTAAATACTTGAGTGTGAAGGCTGAAGCAAATGTGGGTGTCGCGTGGTGGGTATGGCCGTGTGGGTGTCGCGTGGTGGGTGTGGGTATCGTGTGGGTCTACAGATACAGATATATGCAGAAATGAGGTTTCTGAAAAGATCTGTACAGAGGTGAATGAAATATCTTCAGAAGATGCTGAAGTTCCAATTGTGAATGAAAAAAAGGTTGACCCAGATGTTGAAGTTTCAATCTGCAAGGATATACACACTGAACATGTTGACCCAGAAAATAATGATCATTTAGATACTGGTCCATCTGGTGAAGATGTGGGGACAGTGGTGAAACTTCAGGCACCTGTTATACCAAAGGTAGGTTATTCAGATATTTCTGAAGTACCAATGACAAATGGGGCTTCTAGCACAGGTGTAGTTTCCCAATATACCAAGTTAGCTCCTTCTAAAAAGAGTGGACCTGAATTTTCAGGGGATGCTACCTTTACAGGCCCTACTAAAGACCAAGGAAGTCCATTGCATGGTACAATACAAAATGAAATGCAAAACACACAGATTATGAATGCCCTTGGAGAAGGTGAAACAACTGAAAGTAAAGAAAGATTTAGGCAGCGTCTATGGTGCTTTCTCTTTGAGAATCTTAATAGGGCTGTAGATGAACTTTATCTTCTTTGCGAACTAGAATGTGATGTAGAGCAGATGAAAGAAGCCATTCTTGTTCTTGAAGAGGCTGCATCTGATTTTAGAGAACTAAATACTAGGGTGGAGGAGTTTGAGAATGTGAAAAGGTCCTCTCCTCAGCTAATTGATGGCACACCAATCACATTGAAGAGTGACCATCGCAGGCCTCATGCTCTTTCGTGGGAGGTAAGCATGCTCACATTTTTTTTTTTTTCTGATGTTGGAAATGAAATTTTATGCTCAAATTACTGAAAATTCTGTTAATCAACAACACTGAAGTTTTTATGGAAAGATATTTGTTGACATCATATACTTATTATAAATCAGTGTTTTGTACTAATAATCTTCACTCTGATTTTAATAGTCTAAGAATGTGAATTTTCTCATGGCTTGTTCCTTCAATTTCTGAAGGCATTAACTTTGCAAAAATTTGCTTAATTTAACATCATCCATTCACTATTCCTAAGCTAGAGAATTCTCCTTTGGGAGGTCAAAATCACCTTCAGCATGTTAAAGAACAAAGTCAAAAGTAGGGCACTTGAAGAAAGGGTAATGATCGTGTAAAGAATATGCAGATGCCTGTGCATAGTTTAGTTGATGAAGACATTGCATGTACATGTGTCAACCATTGTAGGGCAACATATCTTCTTAAAAAAAATTTTTGGCATCATAGCTCATCAAAAACCATTGCAGGGCTACCTGGCTCTGACCTTATTAAAGTTCACTCAGTGAAGGTTTATAAAAGAGTGATACCTATATAAAAAAAGAAGGTTTATAAAAGAGTGATGCTTTTAACCATCTACTTTCATATATCATTTGTGATCTTTTGTGCCCCTTTTGTTGGAGTAAGTTCCATTATACAACTTTGTGAGGATAAAAATTAGTTTTAATCACCTTTCTCTCTAATATAAAAAGGGTTAGTCTCTTATTGTTGAGTGCAGGTGCGAAGAATGACAACTTCACCACACAAAGCAGAGATACTGTCTTCATCTCTTGAGGCTTTTAAGAAAATTCAACAAGAAAGAGCTAGCATGTGTACAGCTAATGATGTGAAAATCCTGGGGCCTGCATGTCCTAATTTTTAGTCTGTTGATAAATCAGCTGGGAAAAGCAATGTAATGCTCAATGCTAAAGAATCACAAATAAAGTCAAGAAAACAGAGTGGAAATTCAGATCTCATTCAAGGGAACCTGGGTGGAGAAAAGCGGCTTATTGAGTCTGGCAGGTCCTGCAAAGTAAACTTAGGACAAAATGGACGTGTCCCTCCCCAAAATTCATCCTCTTCTGAAGTTGGTTCATCATCTAGGACACCTTTTCGGGATAGTTCTTCTGCTGGAAAGACTAAGAGAGAACAACCTGGATCTGAAGCAGATAGGCTGTTTCCTAAGAAAGAAAAAATGTTGGCAGAAAGTGGTGTTGAGAAAAATTCTAAATCTACAGAGCATTTAAAGAGGCAAATTCCTCCATCTGAAAAAGAAAGGGATAAGGAAAAGAGGAATTCAGCTCCATGGAAATCGATGGATGCTTGGAAAGATAAGAGGAACTGGAAGGACATACTTTCATCTCCTTTTCGTGTCTCTTCTCGTGTTTCACATTCGCCAGGTATGAGCAGAAAAAGTGCTGAGCGTGCACGTGTATTGCATGATAAACTAATGTCTCCTGAGAAGAAGAAGAAAACTTCTACGGATCTGAAAAAGGAAGCAGAAGAAAAGCATGCCCAGGCAATGAGAATCAGAAGTGAGCTGGAGAATGAAAGAGTTCAAAAGCTTCAGCGTAACTCAGAAAAATTAAATCGGGTTAATGAGTGGCAGGCTGTCTGCAGTATTAAGTTACGAGAGGGAATGCATGCTCGCCACCAACGTGGTGAATCTCGGCATGAGGCTTTTCTAGCTCAAGTTGCGAAGAGAGCTGGCGATGAAAGCAGTAAAGTTAATGAGGTTCGATTTATTACTTCCTTAAATGAAGAAAATAAAAAGCTAATTTTGCGACAGAAACTTCATGATTCAGAGTTGAGGAGAGCCGAAAAACTTCAAGTGATAAGAACTAAACAAAAAGAGGATATGGCTAGAGAAGAGGCTGTTATAGAACGCAGGAAACTCCTTGAAGCTGAAAAATTACAGCGCCTTGCAGAAACACAGCGGAAAAAAGAAGAAGCTCAAATTAGAAGAGAAGAGGAACGCAAAGCATCCAGTGCAGCACGTGAAGCAAGGGCCATGGAACAGCTTTGTAGAAAGGAAGAAAGGGCGAAAGCCCAGCAAGAGGAAGCTGAACTTCTGGCCTGTAACTTATCCCTATTTTATTGCCCAACTACCGCACAACAAACATTCAAACACTAATATTTTCTCTAATATCTAGAGACTCTACTCTCTCTCTTATCTATATAATATAGTTGCATAGTTGCACAGAGTCACAATTCTCATAATGCATAGTTGCCTATATATAACAATTTCCATAATGAAATGATCACAAAGTGGCATCATTATATTTAAAATTAAGTCAACCCTAAACTTAACTTAAACAACGGCTAAGACTTCGCAATAATATCAATTAATAAGGCTGAGTGCAGTTTGTTTCAAAATTAATGTATGTACGTTATCGTTGGGTGTCTTTTGAATTTTGATTCTCTAATTTTTTATGTCAAGATCTAGTTGACAATTAAGGGTAATAAAATATATAGCCATTGGTTTCCATATATGTTGGGCGTCCTTTGATTCCATTGGTTTACTTTCCATAAATATGTTATCCATTCTCCATATTCCATACCCTACTTCCTTTTTACGCCAACACCAAAGGATAGAAAAATAGCTTTTTTTTCTTTTTCTTTTGGTCAAGGACAAAAACAATGAAAAGATTTCCAAAATTTTAATAACTTTCTGCATAGCCCTCACCAATGTCACCATTTCTCAACAAGTGAAGCATTGGGGTGAGTTTGTTCCGGCCAGGACTTCTACAAAAGAACTTAAACAATTTACTAATGCAGTAATGCCCCAAGTGAAAGAAAAGAATGCATATATATATATATATTATCATCTTGATTGGCGGTGGACCTTTTTTTTCTTTTTAGAAAGCGGTCTACAACTAGCTAAAATAATAGTAACTCACATATCTTTTATTTTTGTTGTTATTCATCTCTCCAACTTAAAAAAAGTGTTTCTCTCTCTCTCTCTCTCTCTCTCTCTCTCTCTCTCTCTCTCTCTAAGATTCTCTTCCCAACCAACCACCATCAAATTAATCTCTCTTTCTCTTACTCTAACTTATTCTCACGGGTCACATTTAAAGTAAATAGATTTTATTTATATAATAAATCATTAGTGTCTTAATAAATCATGTTTTGTATCAAAAAAATAATAATGTTTAATTATCCTATATTTTAAAATTAATTTGGAAGCATGTTTCCTGCCCCCACTCACCCACAGGTTCCAGGAAGCTCAATTAATTGGATACATTAGGCATATAATGTTATCATTCTATTTGTTTTGAAGTTTAATATTTGTCACGGTGGTTTAATTTTCTAGCTGGTTGTGTGGGCTGAGATTTAACAGCTGATAGTGTAGTTTTAAAATAATATAAAAAAATTAAATTAAAAAAAAAAAAAAGCATCAACAAATATCCAAATAAGCAGGGCCAGGGAATGAGAAAGTTGAGCAAGGAATCAAACAGAGGTGGCATCAATAACAAATTCATCCCATTTTTGTTTGAACTTCTTGATTTGGCTTAGAGAATGACTCCCATGTACTCCCTCTTTCAATAATGTAAGTTTGAGTTGCCAAATTTAGCACGAAAAAACAACAGAGCACTTATTTAAAATTTAGCACGAAATTGATGCAGAACAGAGGGCTTAGAGAATTGATGCAGAACAGAGGGCTTTGATATTAAAATTGATAAAAGAATTGATGCAGAACAGAGCACTTATTTAAAATTTAGCACGAAAAAACAACAAACATTATAGAACGCAGGAGTCACGTCTAGGTTAATTTGTCAAAAATATAAAGATTAATTTGTCAAATATATAAGAACCGAAACTTAAACAAAACAATAATATCATAAACCCACAAAGTTTAGAGAAATATTATAAACCCATATCAGCGTTTAAAGAGAGAACCTGAAGATTGTGGGTGGCGCCACCGATTTAGAATGGAATAGAAGAAGCGCCGCCGAGTCGTCCGGGAAGAGATGAAACGCTGCCGAGTTGGATTGGATATGAGTGCGCCGCTGATTTGAATATGGATTGGAAGAGAATAAGCTAGAGAGCGGCGCCGACGAGTGGATTGGATGAGAAGAAGCGCCTCCGATTTGAGGTTGTGAGTGCGCCGGACTCTGAGGGTTTGTGGGTGCGCCGGGCTCTGAGGGTTTGTGGGTGCACCGGGCTCTGAGGATTTTGTGGGTTGCGCCGCAGATGTGGTATCAACGATTTGAGGGTTTTGTTTAGAGAGGCAGCAACGAGCAAACGAAGAAAAGGCTGAAAAAGAGAAAACTGTTTAATGAGAAAAGGCTGAAATCAGCGTGAGAATGGTTTAGTTTTTGTTTATATACAAAACCTGTTTAACCGGTAACCAAAAATCTTTAAAATTACATCAACGGACAAGATCAAAACCACAATAATTCAACGGCTCAGATATAAGTGGGTACCGTACCCCCCCTTTTTTTGGGGGGGTACGGTAGAATGACCCTTACGTCATATATTATGAGATATGGTGGCACTTGCAGCACTCTTATTTTTATATATATCCTATCGGGTAGTTCATTTGAACCACATCAGAGAGTTAATACTTGCTAGTTTGCACTTACAGAGTGTTACAGGCTCAATATTGTTTCCGCTGCTAAGTACCTACACAATCAATAACTGAGGTACGCTTTCATAACATTTCCAAAATTTAAGTTCCTTTGTCTATCTATATATATATTATTTATGTTCTCGTTATAATTAGCAACTGAAATAATCTTTTTTATCCTAAATTTTTAATATTTCAAAAAGCACCATCCAACTATATATAGTCGCTGAACTTTTACGTGCAATATAGCATGTCTTGCCTCTCACAAACTATACAATAGATCCTGAGATTTTCAATCAATATTGACCATTGCGTTCATTTACTGTATTTTAAATTTTTAATTCGTAATTTTTTTTTTCCAGTGCCTGTCTTTTTCAATTCTTTGAATTAATTTTTACCTTTCTCGAATTTAGGATAGATGGTGTTTTAGTTTTAAATCTTCAAAGCCAGCACCATGCAAGAATTATTTGCTGAATTTTCTGCCAATATTTATTAACGGACAATAACATGTGTTGCCCCTCACAAACTTTAATTATAATTGTTGCTCCGATTCTCAATTAAAATAATAATTTTAGTATGATAAACTCTTACATATTTTGCTACAAATGTTTCATAAGATATACCGTAATTGATTGTTTGTCACTATCACAGAAATGATAAATCCCCCAATTTGTTACTGTCTTTTAATTTGTAATTTCTATTGTATTCTCTTTCTAGTGTTTGCCTTTTTCTTTCAATTAATTCTTAGCTTGAATTTGCATTGGAATGTTAATACAAATATCACAAATGAAAATCATTGGTCTCGTTTTTAGTATTTCATTTTAAACTCCGTAATATGTCATGTATCTAATCTCTCTCTGGGTTCTAAACTTTTGTTATTTTATATTAAAAGATGTGTAATAAAATGTGAATGGTGAAGATGTGAGCACTAATGGTATAATAAAACAATTTTATTCAGAATATCATCACCTTTCCCTTATCTTGGATAGATGGAAATTTTACCGGTCTTTTCTCCCATATTCTATCATTTGGAAGGCAATTTGAGTTGCGACTTAGAATTTGATTTTAATTGGTTCAGGTCAAAATACATTTACGAGTAATTTTAAAATATATATAATATAAGGTGTCATTGCGTACCCCTGGTTTGTGATAATCACTCTACAAGTATAAGTTCTTGCGGAGTGAGAAGACAAAGACTTGAGTTCAAGTCTGTCAGAAGGAGAATCACAAATATACTTAGATTAAGTTAGACTAAGATTTTTAATTTCTATCTCAAATTTATAATATATATATATATATATATATAAAAGTGGGCCATTAGCTATTGTTTCTAATTTTGGGACTTCTGTGTTTGTTATCATGAAATTTAAGGAACGCAACTTGATCGATGGAGAATTCAGCGAGTACGGAAATTCAGCAAGAAAATTCTTCAATAAAAAATGAAAACACTGAAATTCCAGAGGAATCAAGAACTTCAAGTGGAAATCAAAATCAAAATGAACGGTTGATAATTGACATCGAAACAATGTTGAAGCTTCTTCAAGAATCTGATGATTGCCGTATCTACAGAGTTCCGTATCACCTACGCAAATGGAATAAAGAAGCCTACACTCCTCAGGTTATTTCAATTGGTCCTTATCACCACAACAAAAAAAAATTTCATACCATGGAAAAGCATAAAGTAAGATATTTCGAGAGCTTCAAGCAACGGGCTGAGATCAACTTGGAGAATTTAGAAACCGCTATACGGGAGATGGAAGCTATCATTCGACCTTGCTATGTAGACACTGTTCAGCTTGGAAGAGGTGATTTTGTGAAAATGATCATGTTGGATGCGACCTTCATTCTTGAGCTTTTCTTGAAAAGTAAGTTGGGAGAATGGACAAGAGACGATCCTGTGCTTGTGGAAGCATGGCTTTATACTATGGTGAAGCATGAGTTGCTATTACTTGAAAATCAGCTTCCATTCTTTGTTATTAAGGAACTTTACCACCTCGCCTTTCCCTCTCTCTCAAATTTCCTTTCTTTAATCCAGCTCACCTTTGACTTCTTTAAGAACTTGAACATTCATAATAAAGCCCCCGAAGGGGAAATAAAACACTTCACTGATCTGCTTAGATTCTTTGCACTACCTCCACACGACAAGCTACCACAGAGAAACCCTAAAACGGTTTTTCCTAAGTACTCTGCTACACAACTGCGTGAGGCAGGAGTAAAATTTAAGGCGGTTCGAGGAAAAAGCGTGCTGGACCTAAGTTTCAAGGAAGGGGTGTTGGAAATTCCACTCTTGGAATTCGTCGATTCTACGGAAGCTTATGTTCGAAATATAATGGCATTAGAGCAATGTTACCATACATGGGACAGGTGCATTACAGATTTCTACTTAATACTGGATCGTCTTATTAATACTGACAAAGACGTGGATTTACTTAGTGATAAGGAAATCATTATTAATTGCCTAGGCGACAGCAATGTAATAACATCAATGATTAACAAGCTTAATAGGGGAATCGGTAGGATTAATATGAACTCTAATTTATGCTGTCTCTGTGAAGAGTTGAATGCGTTCTATTTGAAACCTTGGCACAGATGGAAGGCATTATTAAGACATCAATATTTTAGCACTCCTTGGAGAGCGGCTTCTACCATTGCTGCTATTATTCTATTGGTGCTCACTTTAATACAAACCGTATGCTCTATCATCCAAATAGTGCCTACTGTTTGATTGCTTCTCCATAAATACGGTGCAAGTGCAGTGTGTAATGTATGGTAGCACGTAAATGCACGTTGAGCCACAGTTGCAAATTGCTTGAGGAAGAATTTGGGTTGCTGCAAAATTCTTGTCTTTTCTTGATTATTATCTAATTGTTATCTGAATAAAAAGCTTGGAGTGGATTGTTATTTTCTTTGGCTTGGATAGGATTGTTATTTGCTTTAGGATAGTATATATTTATCGGAATAGAGTGATCAGGAGTTTTGCACTTTTGCTTCTATCACGTTTACTTTTCAATTGCCTATCACATTATATTTTCAGTTTTTGTAAGCCTATATATATGAAGGTTGATGAAGTCAATAAAAGCCATCAGATTCAGATATATTTTACCAAAATTCAGCGGGTAATTGCTGTAAGAGATTGGTCTTCTTTGAAGTTAAAGAGGCACTTGCTGGCCTTAAAAGACGTATATATCAACGGAGCTAGAATTTGGGATCAATTTGGATCGATATATTTTTTACTTTAACAACAACTACTCACTTATCAGGGTCCGCCATAAACATTACCAAACAAAAATTAGTACTTTTTATAATTAATTTAACAACTACAATCAAGCTTTAGTCCCAAATTTGGGGTTGAAAATAATGGATCTTCATAGACTAAACTGATTTCATTCACATGTATATTGATAGTACTGACGAACATACGGACATCTTAGACGAAGCAACTATGACAAACGTACATTGACAAGTAAAAGGATCAATCACGCCTGACGGGGACATAGGGTCATTCAATACGAGTAAACACTCTAGGCGGTTACCAAGCCAGGCTGGCAAACCGTTGGAGCCCATTAAAGCCCCATTACTAGGCAAAGGCATTACTATTGTAACATTGACTACCCACAACGGTTAGAAGCCAGAGCAACCTATATAAGGCCTTCACATCATCAACAAAAGGTACAAGAAATATACACTGATACAACCCTGTCCATTTTCTTTTAATATCCTTTTCCCCATTCTAACTTGGGCGTCAGAGACGTTGTGGCAGGCACCACACCGATGACCACGTTGGAGGAATTGATCCTACTGCCTGTACGGGTGTCGGATCCATTTGAGATAATCGACTGACGAGATCAATACTCATCAGTTTGGCGCCGTCTGTGGGGATTCTTTTTTCTATATCAAGATTCAACGAAATAATCCCCATTATTTTCCATACTCAAAATGGAGTCCAACCAAGATCCTGCAGCCCTGGCTCAACAAGTCCAGGCACTTGCGGCCACCGTGGAAGAACTTACCAGACAAAACCAAGAAATAAAGCTACTGCGAAATGAAGCTACTGCTCCAACAGGAGGAGAACCAGTCTAAGGGCAGTTCGGAAGACGAAGGGAATAGTCAGCGAAGAAGTGACCGCCAAAGGCCTGTCTCTCCAAATGATCAGAATTCAGACCTCCTTCTAGAGATGAAGAAGGAGATGGACGAGTTAAGAAGCGCTATCAAAGAGAAGACAGAGTGAAGTGTGGATAGACTGGTCAGAGCAACAGATTCACCATTCACTACGGCGGTCCTAGAATGTCTAGTACCGTCCAAATTCCGATTGCCTCAGCTTGAGTCGTTTGACGGGCTCAAGGACCCTCAGGATCACCTTAACACCTTCAAGACGACGTTGGGCCTTCAACAGACCCCTGACGAAATACTGTGTCCTTCTTTTCCCACCACTCTCAAAGGAGCTACAAGAGAATGGTTCACCAAGTTGCCAACATCGTCAGTAGATAGTTTCGAGCAGCTGAGCAATGCCTTCCTATGCCACTTCATCGAGGGACAATGTCCCAAGAGGCCAGCGAATCACCTACTCACTATTAAGCAGGGAGAAAAGGAGACCCTGAGGTCATACGTGAAGCGCTTCACTCGCGAAACCTTGGAGGTGGGCGAAGCCGACGACAAAGTACAGTTGATGACCTTCAAGGCAGGACTGAGATCCAGAGATCTCGTGGCCTCACTCGCGAAGAATCCCCCAAGGACAATGGTAGAGATGCTCCTAAAAGCACAGAAGTATATGAATGCTGAGGATGCAGTGGCAGCTATAAGGGATGACGAGAAGCCAGGAGACAAAGGAAGGAAGGATGACGAACGTAGAAGGCAAAAGAGGGAGCACCCCGATCGTAGGACCACTGACGCGAATAGATAGAGGGACGACAAAAACACCCGGACGGTAAAATTCACTCCCCTTGTTATGCCTGTTGATAAAATCCTAATGCAGATTAAGGATGAGCACTACCTCAAATGGCCGAGGCCCCTTCATTCGTCACCCCACATCTGCGATAAGAATAAATACTACCGTTTCCACAATGATCATGGCCATTACACGAAAGATTTCCGAGACCTAAAAGAGCAAATAGAAGAGCTGATACGAAAGGGAAAGTTACAGAAATATGTGAAGAAGGGGGAGTACAGTAACTTCAAAGGGGGCAGCAAGAATCAACGTGAATTCTCTTCCAGTACTGACGATCGTCCACACCAACCCCCCAAGGATATAATCGGGGAGATAAAGACGATTGCAGGGGGTCCTCCCACTGGAAGGTCATTCAGGTCCCTCAAGAAAGCATGCCA
This sequence comes from Quercus rubra, assembly GCA_035136125.1. Lineage (NCBI taxonomy): Eukaryota > Viridiplantae > Streptophyta > Magnoliopsida > Fagales > Fagaceae > Quercus > Quercus rubra. Next base: position 89,524,305 of record CM068731.1, on the reverse strand, counting down.
GAGACAGGTGAATAGCGTCCATATGGTACCATCGTTCAAACATAGAAGGACGGACGGACCAAGACATGTCCTTCAATGAAGTAGATGCCAGAGGAGTGAAACAGCCCCACAACGACCTGTTGGTTATAATGTTGAACATAGAAGGGTTCAACACTAAAAGAATCCTCGTAGACAATGGGAGCTCCGCAAACATCATCTACCTCCCTACCTTTCAGCAACTGAAGCTGGACCCAAAAAGACTGCACCCATTTGAATCCCCTCTCGTCAGCTTCAGTGGAGATAGGGTCTATCCCAGGGGCATAGTGACGTTGACAGTAACTATGGGGACTCAACCGAAGCAGTTGACCCGTCAGCTAGAGTTCCTAGTGGTAAACTGCCCCTCGTCTTACAACGTAATCATTGGAAGACCTACACTCAACAGATGGAAGGCGGCCACGTCCACCTATTGTCTGAAAGTAAAGTTCCCAACAGATAACGGAGTCGGCGAGGTAAGAAGAGACCAAATTTTAGCCAAAGAATGCTATCATGCCGTCCTGGCCACGAATGAGAACCATACATGGATAATTGGAGAGGAGGAGAATAAAGTAGAAACCGTGGAAACAGTAGCACTGGTTGAAGACGGGACTACCAAGACGACAAGAATAAGGACAACGCTAAGCCCTGAGATGAGGACCAAGCTCATCGAATTCCTTAAAGAAAACCTAGACGTCTTCGCATAGAGCCATGAGGACATGCCGGACATATCCCCAAAGATCATCCAGCATAAGTTGAACGTGGATCCAGAGAGAAAGCCCGTCCAGCAGAAGCGAAGAGCTTTCGCCCCTAAACGAGACCAAGCGATTGCAAAAGAAGTTACCAAGCTACTAACGGCAGGCTTCATCCGCAAAGTCTACTACCCTGACTGGCTCGCTAATGTCGTCCTTGTAAAGAAGGCAAATGGAAAGTGGAGAATGTGCGTGGATTTCATGGACCTGAACAAAGCATGCCCGAAGGATAGTTTCCCATTGCCCCGAATCAACCAACTCGTGGATTCTACAACCGAACACAAGTTATTGACGTTCATGGATGCTTTCTCAGGGTACAACCAGATAAAAATGGATGAAGAAGACCAGGAGAAAACCGCTTTCATCACAAGCCAAAGACTCTATTGCTATAAGGTAATGTCTTTCGGACTAAAGAATGCAAGAGCTACTTATCAAAGATTGGTAAACAAGATGTTCAACAAACAAATCGGCAAAAACATGGAAGTATACGTGGATGATATGCTCGTCAAGAACAAAGAAGAGCTTGCCCACCTAGACGACCTTAGGGAAACATTCACCACCCTCAAACGGTACCAGATGAAGTTGAACCCTAGTAAGTGTGTTTTTGGGGTAGCTTTAGGCAAGTTCTTAGATTTCATGGTTTCCCAGAGGGGGATAGAAGCAAACTCGGAGAAGGTCTAGGCCATAATCAATATGGTTTCACCCCGGACCGTCAAAGAAGTTCAAAAGCTCACCGGCAGGATTGCAGCTCTTAACAGGTCCGTCTCTAGAGCAACGAATAAGTGCCTCCCGTTCTTCAAAACACTAAAGCAAGCTTTCGCCTAGACTGACGAGTGTGAAGCAGCGTTCCAAGACTTAAAGTGTTATCTGAGTAATCCGCCCATCTTGAGTCTGTCAAAAGAAAGGGAAAACTTATACTTATACTTAGCCGTATCAACTACAGGAGTGAGTGCAGCCTTGATTCAAGAAGAAGCCAAAAAACAACTCCCAGTCTACTACGTCAGCCAAGCCTTCCAAGGGGCTGAGTCCAATTACCCAAGAATAGAGAAGATCGCGTTCGCATTAATAGTAGCCTCACGCAAGCTAAGGCAGTATTTTCAGGCTAACCCTATCCTGGTAATGACGGACCAACCCATAAAAAAATCCATGAGCAGACCTGAGGCAGCAGGAAGAATGGTCCAATGGGCAATCGAGCTTAGCCAGTTTGATATCGAGTACCTTCCCAGAACGGCCATTAAAGCACAGGCTTTGGTAGATTTCATCGCCGAGTTCACCTTTCCAGACAAAGATAACCCGACCAACGATGCTAAACAATGGACAATTCAAACTGACGGTTCGTCAGCTCAAAAAAGGGGCGGAGTAGGGGTCGTCATAACCACCCCCGATGGAGAAATCCTCAAATATGGAGTTCGGCTAAAATTCTCAGCTACCAACAACGAAGCTGAGTACAAAGGTATATTAACGAGATTAAGACTCGGGAAGGCGCTTGGAGTGAAGAACCTGTTGATCCAAAGTGATTCGAAGCTGGTGGTCGAACAAATCAAAGGGGAGTACGAAGCGAAAGAAGAAAGAATGCAAAAATACCTCAGGCTAACAAGACACCTGACGAGGGAGTTTGACGAGGTGGAGTTTGTACAAGTCCCAAGGAACTAGAACGCACTAGTCAATGAAATCTCGAAGCTAACATCATCAGAAGAGGGAGGGCTAAGCAACAATTTAGCAATGGAAATACAGAAACATCCCAGCAAAAGGTAAAGGCCAGGTAAAATTTTTACTAGTTGCTATTGATTATTTCACTAAATAGGTTGAGGCAGAAGCTCTAGCAACGATCACGGAAGCTAGGATCCAGAGTTTTGTTTGGAAGAATATAATCTGCAGGTTCGGGATTCCACTGACGATCATTTCAAATAACAGACGACAGTTAGATAGCCAAGCCTTTAGGGACTTCTGTTCAAGCATAGGCATCAAGAACCAATTCTCGTCACCAGGGCACCCCCAGGCAAATGGACAGACAGAAGTGATAAATCGAACACTGCTCAAGATTATCAAGACCAAGCTGGACGATGCGAAGGGCGCCTAGCCAGAAGAGCTGCCCAACGTCCTTTGGGCATACAGGACAATAGCCAGGACCCCAATAGGAGAAACCCCCTTCAAACTCACTTACGGAACTGAAGCAGTGATCCCTGTCGAAGTAGGATTAACCAGCACCAAACGGGCGGCGTTCAGTGAAGAGGGAAATGACGATAAGCTACAGCTTAACCTGGACTGCCTGGACGAAGTAAGAGACAAAACTTCCAGCAGAATGGCAAAATACCAACAGAAGATGGCCGAATACTACAATAAGAGAGTAAAGCTAAGATAGCTTGATTTAGGAGACCTCGTCCTATGCAAAGTTTCCGTAGCAACAAAAGACCCAAACCAAGGAAAACTCAGGCCTAGGTGGGAAGGACCCTATAGAGTCGTCCACTACTCCCGACAAGGCAGTTACCACCTGGAAACTCTAAACGAACAAAAGCACCTTCGCCCATGGAACATCGAAAACTTGAAGAAGTACCACCAGTAAATGTATTAGATGAATTTGTTCTTTCTTGAAATCAATAAACAAGTTTCTCTTTTGATGTCTTTGTACAAACAGATCCAGCCACTAATAAAACCAAAAAGCCAAGTAACAAGATTTCGCCTTGACAGATGTAAGTTACTGACGAACCTATCTAAATGACAAAGTCCCTTAAAAGGGTAAGTCAAGGAGATAAGTAACAAGATTCCGCCCTGACGGATGTATGTTACTAATGAAGCCATCCACTAGACAAAATCCTTTAAATAGGTGTAAGTCAGTGAAACAAAAATGGCTAAGTAACAAGATTCCGCCTTGACGGATGTACGTTACTGACGAAGTCATCCGCTAGACAAAATCCTTTAAATAGGTGTAAGTCAGTGAAACAAAAATGGCTAAGTGATAAAATTCTGCCTTGACAAATATGCGTTACTGACGGACCCATCCGTTCTACAAAATCCTTTAAATATGTGCAGGTTCAAAAAGAAAATGGCCAAGTAACGATATTCATCCTTAACGAGTGTATGCTACTGACAAACCAGTACACTTAGCCAAAATCCTCAAAGTAGGTATACAGTCAGAAAATGAAAAATGCTTAAATTTCCTCTTCAAAGGGAAACCATACACTCAGCCAAGTGGGGGGAAGCGTAACAAAAGCCAGCAGAAGGAGCAATCACGAACACAAGTAAGTACAAACTTATAGATTTAAATAAGACCCTAAAACATGGGCAATTACCATTGTCAACAACCCATAAAAACTGGGCAAATAGTGTTGTTCCCAAAATTAAGGGCAAATAGTTCTGAAGTCAGATTTACAAAAAGCCCTAAAACATGGGCACCCAAAAAAAAAAAAAAAAAGGGCAAAAGAAGGAAATATTCTTCTTTGACCGCAGGTTCAGACGTCAGCTACAGCACCGCCAAACTCAGGGGCATCAATCTCAGCAGCAGATGATTGAGCGGCCTCGTCAACAGCCATTTCTTTATCAACCTCCTTCAGGTCGAGCTTCTCCAAATCCACCCCAGAGGGGTGCTTTATGAAATACCTCCTTAAAAGCTCGAACCCTTTGAAGTACCAGCTGAAGAGTACAGTGTTATACTTGTCAGTTTGCTGAAAGCCCTCAAAGGCCTTGGCTGTGAGCCCTTTTGCCCTCTCCCTAGCAGCAGCGAGTTGCTCGTCCTTCTCCTTGGTTAACTCCCATTCAACCCTAAGCTCATCAGTCAGAGTCCTTAGCTTCTCTTTGGCTAGGTTGGCATTGTCCATAGTAGCAATGAGTTCCTTCTTCAGCTTCAAGTTTTCTGCCTCCAAGGACGATGCATGAGATCGTGCAAATTCAACCTTAGCCTTTGAGGCCAGGTACTCCGAAGTAATGTGGAGACTTTCACCCAGCACCTGTATAAAAATAAAAGGGGTACACACTTAAAAAATAAAAATAAAAAATTTAAAAAAAAAAAAAAAAGGAGATAGGGAGAGGCATACAAGGAGTGAAATTACACAGTTACCTGTACGAGCTTATGAAGATGACGCCTCGCAACGTCATCTACTAGCACTCCCGAGAACACCTTAAGCTCGTCTGCGCTGAAGGTATCTTGAGCTCTCGCCACTGAGACTCCGGCGTTATCCCAGACACTAGAAGGTCTAAAGTCAACCTTCTCCTTCTGCTTCTCCCCAACTCTCAGCCTCTTGTTGCAGGGAGGAAGCTCTTCCACTAACGGAGTTGGTGATGCCACCCTTGCTGGAGCAGAAGTAGGAGAAAACGGGAGTGCCGCAAGGATCGGAATGCCCTTGTCCGTGATACAGACGGACTTAGTCCCTAGGGCAGACAGAGGCTCATCCTTCTAGCTCCTTATCCTTGCATACATATCCTTGTTAAATTTTGTTATCATTTCTACAAGAAGTAAACACTTGTCAATAATTATCCAGGTAAACAAAAAAGGGGAAAATGTGCAGCACTGTCGAACCTAAGACTTACTCTTTTTTCCCTCAATGTCAATAAGTCGATGCACGTACGGAGAAAGGTCCAGGCCTAGACAATAAAACGCAAGAGTTCGAGGATCCACTAGGTCTTCCCAGCTTTCTATCGTCTTGGCATACTCAATCGCCTTCTCCACACGACCCTGGTATTTGCTTTTCAGCTTGGGTCGTCTCTTCACTGCACAGGGAAAAAGAGGGAGGTTACGGACGACCAATTAAGACAAAAACAGAAACCAACAAACGATGGAGAATGTTGACGCACCTAAGTATGGGGTTCCCCACCAACGGAGTAACCTTAGGACATCACCCCAAGCCTCGCTGGCGGGGGTCTCCAAGTCATCCCCGGACACGAAAAAGAAACGGGACTTCCAGTACCTGAATGACAAGGGTAGACCCCTCACAATCCTAGCTCTCCTCGCCCAAGGAACAAGTTCATAATACCCATATTCTTTAGACTCCTTCAGACGATAAAGGTGGACGAGCTCACTAACTTTAATCATATCCTCGTTTGTGGCCAACCATATTTCCATACAATTGACCACAATCCTCCACGAATTGGGCATAAGTTGCCCAGGAGCGATGCCATAGAAACCCAACAGCTCCATTATGAAGGGGTGGACGGGGAGCCTAAGCCCGCAGGTAAAAGCTGCCTCGTAGAAGCATATTTCACTGGGAAAGAAATGACAGGCCCTATCCTCGTTAGTGGGCCGACGAATACGGACATGCTCTGGGAATTGGAACCTATCCTTGAACCTACCCACGGTCTCATCGTCCAGCCCACATACTTCCTCAAAGGCGTGAAAAGCCCTAACTACTCGAGGGGCAGAAACAACTGTATCTCCCCCCCTCAAGGTTGTCACTAGACGACAACCCGATTTCTAGCTCACTAGATCGTACTTCTACCATCCTCTTAGTCTCCCCCTCAACCCAAGCAAGGGATTGACCCAAAATCGGAGACAACTCTCCTATAACTAAACTTAAACCACATCCCACAAAAATGAAATCCCCAACCAAAGGGAGGAAGTCGCCAGAGACACCTAAAGCAGCCCCTAAACAAGCGAAGAAAAAAGACACCGAAGGGCAAGCGGCTCTAACCTCGAAACCACTAACCATGAAAAACCAAAGAAAAAGGAGGGAGAAGGGTTCAAATCCTAAAAACCCATAAGACAAACAACAGCAAAACAAACAAGGAAAAAGAAAAAGAGAAAGATCAAAAATTTACAGGCAGATTATGAAGAAAAAGAAACGGAGAAGAGAAAAGAATAACGTACCTTCGAAATATGCAGCGCAAACGGAAAAGATTCACAAAACGGCGACCGAAGCGAAGTTGGAGTGGTGGCACAAATGAACAGGGAGAAAGAAGGCGAAAGTTCAGAAACAGAAATGATTGAAGAAATGGGGAAGTGAAGGATTTCAATCCCAAAAACTGGAAAACGGCAAGAAACCCAAGGGTCACAAAGTAAACGCCTCCAATCACCATGCGCCAGGTGGCCACGTCGCGTGTAGCGCCGCCATTATGCATTTAATTCAAAGCGAAATTCCAAGAGTCATGGATAGCTCAGGAAAACCTTTCACCTTCTATGATCGTCGTGACGTGTCGTAACAACCATAGAAGCTGGGGGGCAACTGACAGTACTGACAAACATACGGACATCTTAGACGAAGCAACTATGACAAACGTACATTGACGAGTAAAAGGATCAGTCACGCCTGATGAGGACACAAGGTCATTCAATACGAGTAAACACTCTAGGCGGTTACCAAGCCAAGCTGGCAAACCGTTGGAGCCCATTAAACCCCCATTACTAGGCAAAGGCGTTACTACTGTAGCATTAACTACCCACAACGGCTAGAAGCCAGAGCAACCTATATAAGGCCTTAACATCATCAACAAAAGGTACAAGAAATATACACTGATACAACCCTATCCATTTTCTTTTAATATCCTTTTCCCCATTCTAACTTGGGCGTCGGAGATGTTGTGGTAGGCACCACACCGGTGACCACGTTCGAGGAATTGATCCTACTGCCTGCACGAGTGTCGGATCCATTTGAGATAATCGACTGACGAGATCAGTACTCATCATATATATTTTCGTCATTTTATCGGTCGAACTGTAAGTTGTGTCATTCATCCTTAAAACCAATTAGTGATGAAGAAGATACACTGTCAAGTTTTTTTATGACATTCGACATCGAACCCCGCGAACCTGTTTTTAGAGCAGTTATAGGGAATCAAATTGTGGTGCTCTTAACAATCCCCCTTCACATTGACACTCCCTTGACTCGAATCGATGACATTGGCTATGATACTTGATACCACAAGAAAGTGCTCTAGCCTGATTACAAGGTGCTTTTTTAAATCCCCAATTTTAATTACAGTTTAATTACTTTTAGGCTAAATACAATTAAAGCAAAATTTACATAATTAGCGAATTAATTAACCGAACCACCCAACAATTGCATGGATAAAATAATTGAGCAAAGTAGTCATGTAAAGGGTAGTAAGTAAAGAGAATGTACACCAAAGATAACACGTGATGTGTCATCGAAAATTAAAACCAAAGAACTCGACCTAAAAACCTTTTTATGGCCTAAGAAAGACACACTCAAGTCTTTTATGGAATTCTACATCTCACCCCATGGGCCTATTTTTAGAGCGGTCGTAGGAAGAATTATGGTCCTCATTCCCCCCCCCCCCCCCCCAACACAATCATTCCCAAAATCATATTTTCTGTCACTTCCTTAATAATCATGTCATTTTTTAATAATCATGTCTTTTTCTAACTATTTTCATTCCCTCAACTTAAATCAAATCACTCTTCCTTGTTAGTTCATTAATAACTCTCCGTTGTACATTCTTAGCAAAAAAAAAAAAAAAAAAAAAAAACACTCTCATTTGTACATGGTCAAGCCCTCTCAAGCAACTCTCCTTTATCTCTTTTTTATCAACAAATTAAGAGTCATCCCTATCTTTAATCAAATTTATTTATTTTATATTATATCTTTCTTATATTTTCACTTATCCATCTTAACATTTTTAATTCAATTAGTCTCATTTTATGAACATGTAATTTCTTAAAAGCTCAGCACCATATAGCATGGCTAATATTCTTATGGCAATGTCTTAACAAAGTTAGTTTCAAATATAAGAAATGATTTTGATAAAAATTAAACCCGAGTAATAAATATTTGCAAAAGATAACAAAAGAAAAATATGACACTCCACCCCTAACCTTGAGGGAAATGATACTCTCATCCCTTATGGTTTGACTGAATTAACACATTAGTTTTCCATTAAGAATAACAACAAAATATTCCACACAAAATAAAATAAAATAAAAAATCACCTGACCAAACCATGATTAGGAGGTTTTAATGACAAGGAATAATATTTGACCCAAAAAAAACTTTCATTAACCATAGTTAGGATTTGGTCAACGGAATCATTTCAAAATTTAGAATATTCTATTGCTATTATTAACAAAAGACTGATGTAATGATTTTTTCAAACCTTAAGGGAAGCAAGTGTTATTTCCTATAATGTTTGGAGTGGAATGGCATTTTACAAACCTAAAGGCAGGCATGCTTTATTTATTGATGTCCTCAAATGACTCTAATAACAACCAGTTCAAACATAAGCTAAAATAATAACTTCAACTGCTAGTTTAATGATGAGACCGTCCACTTAAAGTGGAGTGTTAGTTCTCAACTTCTCATATCTCAATTTTATTCTTGCATTACCAAGAATCTTATAGCTCAAATTGACACTTTTTGGTATCTCTAAATGAAGCATTCGGTGTTCAAATCCCAACCCCCTCACCTCTAACTATCAATATTAAAAATAAAAAAAATACAAATACAAAATCTTGCATCAAAGATTTCTTTTTATTTTTGGGGAAAGTATTCTTTTAAGCCCTCTAGTTCAAGATTGTAAAAAAAAAAAATTCAATGTTCTAGATTTCGTTGCTCTCTCCCTTGGTCCTCCATTAATATTCAAAGGAATGGCCACATCTATCATTAAAAGAAATAGCCCATTTAATTAATTAGGTATTGCCTGGTAAAAACATTAACTCCCAAAAAATGACTTCAAAGTCAATACTCAAAGGCCAAAATGGGCTTTTACGCCTTTCTCACAAACTTTCCAGCAAAATGCCCCATGTTTGAAACTAATTGAGGAAATGCCCCTATTTTGAAACTCAATTTTCTAAAAATCGAGTTTCAAATGTAAAACTCGATTTTTAGAACATCGAGTTATAGCGAACGTGGACTTAGAATTTTTTTTTTTTTTTTTTTTGGAACTAGTGTTAGGTTCTAAGGATTTATAATCTAAATGTATTAGAACTTCAATGTGTAATGTTGGCAAACTGTGATCAAAACTTAGAGTCTAGAATTAGGTTGCTCAAAGTATGTGTATTGTGAAGTTAGAATCGAGTAATTGCAGAAAATTACTATTCACTTTCTGCAAGGCTCGATCGATCGAAAATTAGACTTGATCGATCAAAGCTCATGCAGATTGTTTTTCTACAGATTTTTCCGACTCAGTCCAAGCCCTTATGACGTGTAGGATTTTATGTTTTGCCTTAAGTATAAAAGGAAAAACCCTAGCCACGTTTTATGGTTGTTGTTTATGCTATGTGTATGAATCTCTTGTGAGATCTAGAGGTATTTGCTTTCATACATACTTAGGGTTATCAAGATTAAGATTGATGTCGAGAGCTTGGTGATTGGTTCAACTGTTGCATAAAGAGCTTAAAGAAAAACACAAGTGGGAGTACTTGTGGTTACTGTGAATCCAAGAAAGAAGTAGTTTGTGGACTCAGAGCTGTCACGTGGTCGTGGTAGTAAGTTTTCTACTTGAGATAGCAATAAGATGTTAGTGGTCTAAGTCGCTATTGTAAAACTTCAATTCTTTCATAGTAGATTTGATTTTTACCTTGAGGCTAGCTAGGTTAAATCATCCCCAAGTTTTTTACCGATTTGGTTTTCCTAGATTATCATATTGTTGTGTTATTTATTTTCCGCACTGTTTCAATGATATGATTTACTTTTGTTAACCTAGATTTAAATAATTTACCTAAGTTAATCACTTGGCTAAATAACTAGGTTAATCTATTTGTGTTTAAGGGGTCTAAAAACGTACATAAAGTACTCGAGTTCGTGGAACTCAAGTTCCACTTGAATTTTTTCAAGGAACTCAAGTTCCAAAGGTTAGGACATATGTGATTCACTTGTTAGGAACATATGTCACTACTTTATGTAATTGGTTAATCCTTTGACAAAACACACTTTACTTGTATTTGGGTAGATCTAGGATTTTTTAATACTTCAAGAAACTTTGTTTCAAGATCAAGTGTTAAACCCATGCAAGTCTGTCCAAGAAACAAGCTGAAGAAGTGTCTATCATTAAAGCTCGACAACTAGCATCTATTGAGCTTATGAAATTGTTCCAGCCCTATGGCTCGACAGCTTCTCGACAGATGGCTATCTGTCAAGATTTATGAAAAATAGAATTTCAGTTGTATTTTGACTCTAATCCGTGATTATGTGTTTGGGCTTTCTTTTCTCACAACTCTAGACTATAAAAGGATTATTTTAAGGGCCGTCAAAGGTGGACACAAGTTGCACAAGTGTTGAGCATAGTTTGTTCAAACAAATTATGACCGAAGACAGAATTTGCCCTAGTTCATCATTCTTGTGTAAAAGTTACTGTGTTTGTGCACCGTAGGGTTTTGTGACCAAGCATCTTCTAGATATTTATCGTGGATGAATTGAAGAACTTTGCAACCAACAACCTTCTCTAGTTGGTGATTGAAGTCACGTACTGGGATCCGCGCAATTAGTTATTCACATACTGAGAGTCGTGCATCAAAATGAGAAATTGTCACTACAGAACAAGTCCAATTGGGTATTGGGGTAAGGGTTCAACTGTAGATTGGTATAAGGTACTGGATTCCTTTACTTGTAACCTCTTGTTATGATAATAGTGGAATTTTAGAAGTGGTGATCTTAAAATAACTCGGTGGGGTTTTTGCTGTGTTGGTTTTCCTCATTCGTAAACAAATCACCATGTCAATTTATTTTTTGCTGCATACTTAGTTTAATTGGTAATTTGTTTGTGCTACCATGCGTTTGTATTTTAATTTGATTAATTAATAAACTTAGCTGATTAATCAATTAATTTATCACAATGGGTCAATTCGTTTTTGGCCTATCAAATGGTATCAGAGCAAGCACACTCTGATTAGGGTTTAATCTTTGCTATGTGTGATCCATTGACCCCTGTTTGTCATGGATAGAAGACAGACTCTCATTATACCTCCTTTATTTGATGGTATTAACTATGCATACTGGAAAATACGCATGAGAGCTTTCTTACAGTCTCTAGATAAGAAGGTGTGGCAAGCTGTAAAGATTGGCTAGACCAAGCCAAAGGAAGCGCCTACCGATTGGGATGAAGCCAAGATTAAGGCAGCAAACTTCAACAGCAGGGCATTGAATGCTTTGTTCAGTGCAGTCACTAATGAGAAATTCAAGAAGATATCATTCACTGAAACTGCAAAGGAAGCATGGACCATCCTCCAGACAACCTATGAAGGAACTAAGGCTGTTAAGGATTCGAAACTTCAGAGGCTCACTACAAGCTTTGAAGAAATCAATATGGAGAAGGATAAGTCGTTCGATGAGTTCTATGTCAAGCTCAAGGACATAGTGAACTCAGCCTTCAATTTTGGGGAAACCATTCCTGAACCCAAGATTGTGAGAAATGTGCTCAATTCACTACCCAAGAGATTCCATGCTAAGATCACGATTGAGGAATCAAAGGATATTGACAAGATTCCTTTAACAGAGCTGGCTGGTAATCTACAGACCTACGAGCTAGGGTTAACAAAGATTGGTAAGTCGGGCAAGAGTAAGAGCATGGATTTGAAGGCCAAGAGTAGTGACATGGATGAGTCTTCAGATGATGAAGATTCTAAGATGAAGTCCTACGTCACCAGGCAATTCAAGAAGTTCATAAAGAATGCCAATGGGAAGGGCTTCGACAAGGACCATAGGCAATCCAGTTCTTCTCAATTCAAAAGCCAAGATAAAGGGAAGAAGGATGCTAGGGATGGCGATCAGTACATTGTTCCCTCAAAACCGAAGTGCTTTGAGTGTCAAGGTTTTGGTCATAAGAAATAAGAGTGCCCTACATATCTCAAGACCATTGGGAAAAGCAAGGCACTTGCTGCTACTTTGAGTGACACTGAGCCTGAGGATGATTCCGACAATGAGGATGACGGAATTATAAATGCCTTCACTACCATTGTCAATCCTACTAAGGGGATTGTTGAAGATGTGGATGAAGAAGAGGAGTTGGTGGAGTCAAAGTTTGAGAAGATGGATGAACAAGATGACATCCACACAGCCTATGCAAAGTTATACAAGGTCTTAGAAAAGCATGAAAAAATGTATAGGTTGGCCTCCAAGAAGCTTAGTGATGTGGATTTTGAACGAGAAGAGCTTTCCACAAAGTTTGATGAAGCCAATCAGACTATTGGACTACTGAGGTTTGAAAATAATTTCTTGGCTGGAAAAACCAATAAGCTTGAAGCAAAGTTGTTTCAAGCCAATCAGAAATCTGCTTCGGATCGAACCGGTTTAGGGTATGATTTCTCTTCTCTTAGTATTGCTTCTACTAGTTCTATTGTTTTTGTTCCTCCTACTATTAATGTTAAAATTGAGAACAATAATATCAAAACTGATGTAGCTAGTAAGAATATAGATAAGAGTAAATCTATTTTAGAAGCACCCCCTAAGCAAGATAAGAAGGAAGTTAAAAACCCTAGGGCTAAGAAGGCTAACTCTCAAAAGCCTAAACAAAAGAAGCAGCATCTCTGTCATCATTGTAGAGTTACCGGTCATACTCAACCAAATTACTATAAGTGGTTAGCCACTCAACAGAGCAACGACATGATAGCATCTGGAAGCTAGAATCAGCTTCAATCCTCTCTTGCTCCCTTTGGAAATCTTCTCAAAGCCCTCATATTCCTTTTGAACTTGAACGGTTTCAATTCTTCCCCCTCATCGCTGGTTCAAGGGTTTAATCAAAGGAAAGGTTCTTTCAGGGTGTGGAAGGAAAAGGGCTCCAAGTGATTCTATCACTTTCTTCTCTCTCTTTGCGTTTTTGTTTTTACATAACTTGTGTGTTTTGCTTTTATTTTAAGTCAATCTAGTTTTTATGCTTTGCTTTGTTTAACATGTTTTTTTTTTGTTTTCAGTTTTGTTTATTTTGTTTTGATATAAAAATAAATAAATAAAATTGAAAAATCAGAAAAATACAAAAACAATGTGTGTTTTGTGTACATCGGTACTTGTATACCTTGGATGACCATTGAAACAAAGTTTTCTAAACTTTGTAGCTTTTGTAGCTTAGACAAGTATTTCTATTCACAACTAAGCAAGTGAGCTTTGTGGCTCTTGTTTGTGATGAGTAAGATTAAGTAATCTCTTGTACCTAACACTCGTATCACTCCTTTTGATGGGAATGACTAGAAAATCTTAAGAGAAAGGAATAAATAACCATTTCACCATTGTTGCCTATCAATCATAAAATGACATTTGTATGCTTTGGCATAGCAAAAGTGCAATGTCAAAAACTTAACATCATTGAGTATTTTTTTTCTATCTCTTATATGCCCATGAATGATTTGTTTAAAAAGAAAATATGCAAAGAAAATAAAAGCAAAAAGAATCAAAATGCTTTAAATATGATTGCAAAAGCGTATTCTAGGAGATGTGGGAGTTATAGGATGTACCTCGAAGGTGATAGTCTCCATCAAACAGTTATGATTGTGTGTGACTTCAAGTAATTTTCTCATATCTCAAATCGTTATAACTTGTATACACTTATGCAATCTTGCGATGTTCTTCACACACAATAGGCAATATTCTTTACTACTCTTAATACATATGCAGGTACAATATGATTTGACCATCACAAGGATTACATGTGTTAATGTATGCTCACTAAACTGTCTTGACTCATTTTTTAAATATAAAATTGGTTAGACTTGTTTAGTGTGTGTGTGTGTGTGTGTTTGGGATCTATGTGCTTAAAATTGTTGTTGAGAGATGATTTTGAGAACTTAAAATGTTGATTGGATCCTTGGTTGAGTTGCATGCTTGATTGCATTCATATCTGTGTTTTTCCTTTCTTGAAAAACTGTTTTTAAGCAATCTCGATAGCTTCTCGACACCTCATCGACACCTGGTTATCTATCAAGCTTTTCAACTTCCTCTTATCGCAATCTTGATAGCTTCTCGACAACTAGGTGGATCGATCGAGATTTCTTCTGGACCCTCGATAACCTCTCGACAGCCGGTGGATCGATCGAGCTTCTTTTTGGCTTTTTGTTGATTTTTCCCTTGACAGATCCTCGACAGCTTCACCTGTCAATGCCTTTTTACTCGACACCTCTCAACACCTCTATTTGTCAAGACTTACTGGGCTTCTATTTAAGCGCGAATCGCAATTTCCCACTCATTTTTCTCTATCTCTCTCTCGACAGACTTGTCTTTTCACCTCCCAAAACTCTCTCTCTCTCACTCCAAACGTCATTCCCAAGTGTTCTTCAAGCTTTTTCAAGTTTTTCTCTTCACTTGGTAAGTTTCTTTTCTCTCATTTACATGCATTTCATGTCTTGAAACCTAGGTTTTGGGGTTTTTCAAAATTGATGAGTTTTTGTTGAACTTTTGTTATGGGTTTTTGCTTAAATGAGTTTAAAATCTCATACATTGCATCACATAAGCATTATAACAGTACTATCATGCATTTAAATGTGTGCAAATTGATTGTGCGCTAGTAGAATTGGATTGGGCTGAGCCTATGATGCCTTTTATATTGCATGTCACATGTTTATGCATTTCTCATGCATACGTACTCTCTTTGCAATATACTTGTTATATTTGAAATGTGTTGGAACTTTTCTAATTGTCTTTCTATCTCCCTTTCTTTTCCATTTATGTTAGTCGTGTCTATATCACCTAAACGTAAGTCTGCTTCGTCCCGGAACCCTCTTCATTTCGGGACATCTTCTTCCTCTGATCCTACTCCATCACATTTTCGATTCCGTGATGAGGATGCCCGTAAGGCCTTCTCGGAAAACTTTTCTCGATAAGGCATTCATTCTGAACGCTGAGTCATTTTGGCGGACTTCGAACATTTGTGTCGGCTGTATTGCACGACGACAGGCGATCATGGGTGGCTTCACTCCTGAGGCTTCTCCTCCTTCAATGGCTTCTAATTCTGAGGCTGAGGATGATGATGGTGGTGATGACAATGATGCTTCTAATGATAATGATGATGGAGATGCTAGATCTACCGATGAGATGTCTACTTGACACTCTTACCTTTTGTCACTCGTGTCAAAAAAGGAAAGTAGTTTTGGATATGAGAGTAGTCATTCTTAGAGGGAGAGTTAGTATAGGACATTTTTGTTAGGGGGAGTGTTGATTTTTGAGAGATGTAGTGAGGATTATTTGTATCTTTTTCCTTTCTCTATTTTAGATACATTTATTCATGTACACGGGTCTTGTGACCATTATTGACATACATTGTACTTATCTTCTTTATATGTTAATGTATGTTTCTTTCACGTACCCTTATACGTGTTGTTTCTTTTCTCTCTTATGCACATGCTTCTTATTACTTGTATGAAATCTATTATTTCAATTTCACACAAAGATGTCTTGATGAGTTTTGTTTAAAGTGTTTCAAAAATATAGGTTGTCAAAGTCTACTTGCCATAAACTCTCTTCTCGCAAAGTTTTTCAAGAGTTTGTGTTAGGATATATTTTATTGTATTCAGCAAGTGAATATGAGTTAAATGATTTATGACTTCTCTCATATGTTCATTTGTTTGTTGTGGTTTTGTCACGGATTACCAAAAAGGGAGATTGTTAGGACATATGTGATTCACTTGTTAGGAACATATGTCACTACTTTATGTAATTGACTAATCCTTTGACAAAACACACTTTACTTGTATTTGGGTAGATCTAGGATGTTTTTAATACTTCAAGAAACTTTGTTTCAAGATCAAATGTTAAAGCCATGCGAGTCTATCCAAGAAATAAGCTGAAGAAGTGTCTGTCATTAAAACTCGACAGCTAGCTCAACAGCTAGCATCTATCAAGCTTAAGAAGCTGTTCCAGCCCTGTGGCTTGACAACTGCTTGACAACTTCTCGACAGATGGGTATCTGTCGAGGTTTATGAAAAATAGAATTTCAGTTCTGTTTTGACTCTAATCCGTGATTATGTATTTGGGTTTTCTTTTCTCACAACCCTAGACATATAAAAGGATTATTTTAAGGGCCGTCAAAGGTGGACACAAGTTGCACGAGTGTTAAGCAAAGTTTGTTTAATCAAATTGTGACTGGAGACAAAATTTGCCCTAGTTCATCGTTCTTATGTAGAAGTTGCTGTGTTTGTGCACCGTAGGGTTTTGTGACCCGAGCATCTTCTAGATTTTCATCGTAGATGAACTAAAGAAATTTGCCACCAACAACCTTCTCTAGTTGGTGATTGAAGTCGTGTATTGGGATCCGCACAATTGGTTAGTCACATACTGGGAGTCGTGCATCAAAAGGAGAAATGGTCACTACAAACAAGTCCAATTAGGTATTGGGATAAAGGTTCAACTGTAAGTTGGTATAAGGTACTGAGATTCCTTTACTTGTAACCGCTTGTTGTGATAATAGTGGAATTTCGGGAGTAGTGACCTTAAAATCACCCGATGGGGTTTTTGTCGTGTTGATTTTCCCCATTCATAAACAAATCACCGTGTCAATTTATTTTCTGCTGCATACTTAGTTTAATTGGTGATTTGTTTTTGCTACCACACGTTTGCATGTTAATTTGATTAATTAATAAACTTGGTTGATTAATCTGTTAGGACATATATGATTCATGTGTTAAGAACATATGTCATAATTTTATGTAATTGGCTAATCCTTTGACAAAACGCATTTTACTTGTATTTGGGTAGATTTAAGATGTGGTTTAATACTTCAAGAAACTGTGTTTCAAGATCAAGTGTTGAAATCATCAAATCTATCCAAGAAACAAGTGAAGAAGTGCTGAATTTTTAAAGCTCAATAGCTACTCGACACCTCTCGACAGCTAGGCTATCTATCGAGCCTCTTGAGGTGTTTCTTATCGCAATCTCGACACCTTCTCGATAACTGGTCGATTGATCAAGAAATCTTCTGTCTCCTCGATAGTTTCTCGACACCTGGTGGATCAATCGAGATGTTCCTCGACACCTGCTCGACACCTGGTGGATCGACCAAAATGTTCCTCGACACCTGCTCGACACCTTATCTGTCGAGCTTTACGAAATTTAGTTTTTCAGATCTGATTTTCGGCCCATGCTTATGTGTTTGTATAGGGTTTCTTTTCTCACAACCCTAGACCTATATAAGGCTTATTTTATAGGCCATCACATAAGAGAATACAAGGAGAACATATGCAAAAGGTGACTGATGCCTTATTCTCTCTAAAAGAAGCTACTGCGTCTTTGCGTCTTAGGGTTTTGTAACCAAGTGCTTCTTGATCTTCATTGTTGATTAAGTGAAGAACTTTGCAGCCAACATCCTCTTCTAGTTGGTGATTAAGTCACATACTGGGATCCACGCAATTGGTTAGTCACGAACTGGGATTCGTGCATCAAAAGGTGGCATTCATATATTGAAGAGTTCAGAGTTTCTAAAGCGGTAGAAGGTTTCTGTTGTGAGTTCATCTACGGGGATTGTAGAGTCTAAGGATAAAGGTTTTGTACTAGATCTGAAACTTCTCTTTACTATAGTGAATTGCTTTTCAGGAAGGTTTCCCCCTAGGTTTTTTACTGTGAAACTGGTTGGTTTCATTGGTTTTCCTAGGTCATCATATCTTGTCTTATTTATTTTTCCGCTGCATGATTTTGACATGATATTGATGTTTGTTTATTTTAACAAGTTTTATTCACAATAAATCTAATTAACAACTTGGGTTTAAAACTTGTTAATTCTATCAACTAGGGTCTATAAATTTCCCAACAAGTGGTATCAGAGCGGGTACACTCTGATTGGATTAATTTCCTGAGTGTGATCATTGACCCCCGTTGTCATGGATCGTGGACAATCTCTTTTGATTCCTCCTTTATTTGATGGAACTAATTATGTGTATTGGAAAGTTCATATGAAAGTTTTTTTGCAGGCTCTAGGTGAATAGGTATGGCAAGCTGTTGAAGTTGGATGGATTAAGCCAAAGGAAGCGCCGGTAGATTGGGATGAAGCAACAATCATAGCAACAAATTTCAACAGTAGGGCCTTGAATGCTTTGTTTTGTGGGGTTACCAATGAGGAATTCAAGAAAATATCATCCACAGAAGTTGCCAAAGAAGCATGGACCATTCTTGAGACCACCTATGAAGGTACCAAGGCAGTAAAGACTGTGAAGTTTCAACGACTCACTAGTTGTTTTGAACAAATAAAGATGGAGGAGGATGAGACATTTGATGAGTTCTATGCCAAACTCAAGGATATTGTGAATTCTTCCTTCAACCTTGGAGAATATATTGTAGAAACCAAAATTGTTAGGAAAATCCTTAGGTCCTTACCTGAAAGATTCCATGCCAAGATCACTGTCATTGAAGAAGTCAAGGACATTGATCAAATTCCTTTGACTGAGCTTGTAAGGAACCTTCAAACCTATGAGATGGGATTAGGCTCAATGGGAAAATGTGGACAGAGTAAAAACTTGGCTCTTAAGGGTATAGAGGAAGAGATTGAGGACTCTGAAGATGAAGATGAAAGTGAAGATGAAGATGAAGATGATTATGTGGATGAGGATCTAACCTTCATAACTGATGAGATTATCAAGCTTCTTCAGTTCAGGAAAAAGGATAAGGGCAAACCTCCTAGGAAATCTAAATCCTCTAGGAAGGGTAAGAGTGAGAAACCCCTCATCTAATGCCATAAGTGCAAAGGTTTTGGTCATATGAGGATAGGGTGCCCAAACTACCTCATGAAAGAAAAGACCAAGGAGTCAAAAGATAAAGGGTGGTTGCTACTTGGAGTGATACTGAGAATGACTCTTCTAATGAGTATGTAGATGAATGTCATCACATTATGGCCTTTGCTGCCTCAACCGATAAGGTGATTATGGAGAGTACTAGTGACAGTGAGGATTCTTCTGATGATAAAGTAGACAAGAAGATGACCCTTTAAGAAGCCTATGATAAGCTATGCATTGAATTCATAAAATCTGAAAAGACTTCTCATCTTTGTATAAAAGAGCTTAATGAGGTAAAAATCGAAAAAACTGATCTGTCAGTCAAACTAGATAAGACTACAAGGTTAATCGAGACTCTTGTTGTGGAGAACACCTCATTAGAAGAGAAGGTCAAGAATCTTGAGGTAAAGCTTAGTCAAACTAGAACTCAAATAAAGAGGATGTCTAGTGCAAAGCTTGATAAGGTTTTGAGTGCTCAAAAGCCTAGTTCTGATAAGACTGGCTTAGGATATGCTGTCTCCTCCGACCCCTCCTCTTCCACGGCTTTTGGATCAAAGATAGTCTTTGTGCCACAATCTGAGAAAGGTAATAAAGGTATGAAATCCAAAACTGATCTGGTTAATTTTAAATCCTTTGTTAGATCTCATGTTTGTCACCATTGTGGTGTTCCTGGACACATTCATCCTAATTGCTTTAAGTTGTATCCTCAAAAGCAAGTGTCCAAATGGTCACAGGTTTCCTCTCTAGGACCTACACCTTTGTTTGGAGAGTTATTAAAAGCCTTGAGCTTTTTAACTCAATTTCAGGAGAATCTTAATTCTTCTATGTCCTTTAGTAGACATACTAGGACACGTGCCTTTTCATCTTCATGGCCAAAGACTTTTACTGTGTGGGTGAGAAAGGAGTCTAAGACTTAATTGTCTTTTTTGTTTGTCCTCTACTTTAATTCTTTCTATCTAAAGTAAGACTCTTTTTGCTTAATTTCTTATCTGTTTTTGGAATCATGCCTTCATGCATATGCATCTTTCTTTCATGCTTTCATGTTGTGTGTCTATTTTTGTTTGGTTGTTTACTTTTTATTTTGTTTTGTTTTTCAAATTTTTTTTTTAAAAAAAGAAAAAATCATAAAAATACAAAAACAGTGTAATTTGTGTACATTGGTACTTGTGTACCTTGGATGGCCATTGAAACAAAGTTTTCTAAATTTTGTATCTCTTGTAACTTAGATGAGCATCTCTATGCACAACTAAGCAAGTGAGCTTTGTGGCACTTGTTTGTGATGAGAAAGAATAAGTTATCTTTGTACTTAACACTCATATCACTCTTGTTTATGGAAAAGACTAGAAAATTCTAAAAGAAAGGCATAAATAATCATCTCACCACTGTTGCCCGCCAATCATAATATGACACATGTATGCTTCGGCATAGCAAAAGTGCAGTGTCAATGACATCTATATGCTTCGGCATAGCAAAAGTGCAATGTCAAATGCTTAACATAATTAGGTATTTCTTTTCTATCTCTTATATGTCCATGCATAGTTTGCTTAAAAGAAAAATATGCAAAGAAAATAAAAGCAAAAAGAATCAAAATGCTTTAAACATGATTGCAAGCGTGTCTTCTAGGAAATGTGGGAGTTATAGGATGTACCTCGAAGGTGATAATCCCCATTAAGTAGTTATGATTGTGTGTGAGTTAAAGTGATTTTCTTATATCTCAAATCGTCATAACTTGTATACACTTATGCAATCTTGCGATGTTTTTCACACACAACACGCAATATTCTTTACTACTCTTGATACATGTACAGGTACAATGTGATTTGACCATCACAATGTTTTACATGTGTTAGAGCAATTACATCAGCTTGGGCATAATTATGCAAAATGGAATAACTAACTACTTTTACACAATTTGAGCAAAAACAACACCCACACCAGCTTGTGCATAATTGTGCATTTATGCACAATTGCTACAGTAACCGTGCATATTTGTTATTTTATTAATTTCCATTCGCACCTTTTTTTCTCTCTCTTCTCCATGCACAACCAACGAACTCAGTTTTCCTCTCCTCATCTTCTTTTTCCTCAAATGCACACAAACAAACACACCCACACCCACACACAAACAAACCCACACGGACAAACCAACAAAGAGACAAATCGGAGCTCGTGGGTCTTGATCGGTGCTTGACTGGAGCTTGTCTTGATCGGTGCTTGTGGAACGATCGGAGCTCGTGGGTCTTTTGCTTGAACGGAGCTTGACCGAGATGGGTCTTGCCTGATCGGAGCTAGGGAGATTTGATCGAGAGGGAGAGTTGATCTGTGTTGGTATAGAGATGGGTAGAGAGATAAGACTTGCTGGAGATCGTTGCTTGTTTGGAGATTGGGTCTTGTTTAAGGAGTGAAGCTATCTATGGAGATCTGACCGAGTATAGAGATCTGACCCAGTATAAAGATGGATGGAGATGGGTACAGAGAGAGAGCAACAAATCAGAAAATGGGGAGAGAGAGCGAGGGCGTGCGTATATAGTGGTAGTTGAGAGAAATAATAAAAAAAAAAAATGAGAAGAATGAATATTTTATTGAAATATCTTGTAAAATAAATAAACTGATGTGAGTGTTTTGTAAAAATGATGGTGTAAAATAGAAAAAATAGGTTTTAAGTGTAAAATAGACGGAATCTTATGCACAAGCTGATGTAATTGCTCTTAATGTATACTTACTAAACTGTCTTGACTTGTTTTTGAAATATAAAATTGGTTAGACTTGTTTAGTGTGTGTGTGTGTGTGTGTGTGTGTGTGTGTGTTTTGGGATCTATGTGCATAACATTTTTCTTGTTGAGAGATTTGTTTTTCACATGTTTTGCATCTTTCTATTATCTTGTCATCCATAGCATCTTGTTTCATTACATTCATGCATTTATATGGATTTCTTGTGCCCCCTTGATCATCCTGGATCATCTTTATGTCTCTCGGGTGAAGCTTTCTAGCTTCTTGTACCCTTTGTCAATCATGACAAAAAGGGGGAGAAATTGTGGAGACTTTGTGGTTTCTTTTTTAAGATTCTACATGTTATGAGGAGAAATACATGCCTTTGTAAGGGGGAGATGTGTTTCATCTTGTTAGAAGGAGTGCTTACTTCCTTCTTCTTTGTACACCAGTCTTGTGACCATGTTTACATACATTGTGCTTATTTTATATATATATATATATATATATAATAATGTATGTCTTCTTCACCTACCTCTACATATGTTGTTTCTTTTCTATCTTTATACACATGTTTCTTGTTCTTGTATGCAATCTATTTATTTCTGTTTCACACAAAGATGTCTTGATGAGTGTTTCAGAAATACAGGTTATCAAAGTCTACTTGTTATAAACTCTCTTCTTGCAAAGTTTTTCAAGAGTTTGTGTTAGGATAGATTTTATTGTATTCAACAAGTGAATATGATTTGAGTGATTTATGACTTCTCTCATATGGTCATTTGTTTGTTATGGTTTTGTCACGGATTGCCAAAGGAGGAGATTGTTAGGACATATGTGGTTCATGTTTTAAGAACATATGTC